>BMAU01019099.1:952500-977500 GCA_019973935.1 Trichonephila clavipes | reverse complement strand
CAGGGGTGGCGAACTTTTATGGATCAACGCGCCATTTTTTCTAAAGAAGTGTTAAATGAGGTATAGACGTGCAGTCAAATAATTTTGAATTGTGATTAGTGAAAAAATAATAAAACTAAATACTAACAACTCAAAACTCGTTATTTATTACGAAAAAGTACCTTTTGCACTGTATAGCTGTAAATTCTTTAGTTATACGTATAATTCAAATTAAAGTAACATTCGTGTGACTTTTGTTGTTCAGGATTAGATGATATAAATAACTTATATTATAAGATTGTAAGAGCCGTGGGTAGCCTAGTGGTTAGAGCATCGGACTCCAGACCGGAAGGCCTGGGTTCGATGCCCGATGCCACCAAACACCCTCCGAGTACATACGGAGTACGTGCTCGTTAAAATCAGTGGGTCCATAGTCTTGTGGGCTTAATCACGAGCGCAGGGACTGGAGAATATTTCCCTCCCCTTCAGTCTACATGCAGAAATTGTGGAGGTGGAGATAGAGTTCGTGTCGCCGTCTATCGTCCCTTCGGGGAATTTCGCCGAGCTAAAATCGTACTGTCACCTGTATGGTGCTCAAGGTCAACGACAGGCGTACCTCTTGCCCATGCCACGATGAATTTCGTGGGCCTCGATCTGACTACGTCAGACAGGTGGCATTAGAAAACAACAAACAACATAAGATTGTAAGACGTTGCTTTTAGTAGAATGCATGCTGAATTGGAGTCATCTGCACAAATGGTTTCTAAACAATTAATTATTTTTTACTGTGGTTCACACTTTTTTGACAAGAGGATTTGTGATTTATTTCAAAATGCTGTTTTACGGACAATGTTCGACGTACCACTGTCCCAGAACATAAAACGCCCACCGCATCACCTTTACTAATTATGGCCTATTTCTAGATTCACCAAGTATAAAATTCTTTGCCTAAAATTCTTACTATCTTGCCCTTTGTGTTCTTTTGCTGAACTAGCCATGTTAAATAATAGTTGAAAATCGTAAATATAACACACAAAAAATTTAAACTACAGTAGTTTCAATGAAATTGAATATGCCATGCGCAGACAAATTTTGCATCATAAGCAACTGTAGTTCACAATATATGTAAGGCAGGGCAATAACAAACGAGTGTGCTCCCGACCGCGTTTGTTCGCAATGCTTCACAGTGAACCTTGTTATTTTGAAATAAAATTCAAACCATTTTGATGGCTGGAGTACCCATAATATTGTGTCGCGTGCCACTGGTTCTCCATCCCTGCCCTAAAATGATATTAACTGCATTGGTCTCGAATAACTTATTTAAGACTTTTTTGTAAGAAATTCTTAAAACATAAGAATTTTTACCTGAAAAATGTATTGTACTTTTTTACATTTAACCTAAAAAAATATTCACGATTTGTGCCTGAAAATTATTTGCTTATTTAAATGAAAAAAAAAATTTTCAAAAAGCTAGCATTTTTTGAATCTTGTTTCTCATTTAAAAAAAAGGTGAAAAAAGAAATAATAACCTGTTAGCAAATTTTAGTAGCGCAATTTGAAAGTAAAAGGATACAGAATTTCAAGTAAATAAATTAAAATGTTTTCTACAAAAAATAAAGAAATTAATAACTACCTAACTTTTCATGAAAAATTATGACAATCTATTAATATTTAATCCATATTTGGTGACTATATGCAGAGTTGCTGGGCATATGAAATCACATTTATAATTATTTTTTATTATTTCTTATCAAGTATTTTAAGAATGAATTCTTCTAGTTTTTACTATCTTCAGTTTTTATCGTGTTCAAGTGATGCCAGCAGTTTCTTATTTTCTTACATATTTCAGAAATTTCTCTAGTGAATTTTTTAAGAGAGAAGATCTCAAGCAGGACAGGGTCTCTTTAAATTTTTATTTCACAGATGAACTCCTTCTCACACCTGTTTCTTCCTTTACGCAATAATGTAATAAAAATTGTACCAACAGCATGCTTGTGTTTCTTTCTTATATTAAGAAATAATAATATATATGCAGACATAAGTAAAAGTGACATAAGCAATAATGCATGAAGGCCTTTAAGGTATCCGACTACCGTAAAATCACGATTTTTTTCAAAATTGGGAAATTTTTTATGATTTTTTTGTATGCAATCTTATTAGCTTAATAAAAATACCAAGTGTTTTACTTTCCATTCACTAAAACAAAAACTACACGTCCTTTAGTAAAAGCAGATGCCATAACTTTACAAAAGATGCCAAACTTTAAAATGCGTTTTACTCGAAATGTGGGGTTTTTTTTTCGAAAAACTCAAGCGGGGACAGTTTTGAGAAAAGTTTTGAGAAAAATTTGCTGAAATTTTTTGTGTATGTTTTGTATAATAGTGGAAGTGTTTTGATCTTCAGATTTATCAATAACTGTTTTATTTCAAAATTTACAGTCCTTTATGTTAATATAATCAATGTTTTTTAAGCAATTTTATATAGTCACTAAGATAAAGTGCTATAGTTTTTGTAAAAATTAAAATGTCTCTTATCTTGAAGGTCATTTCAAACATGAATAACAAAGGAACACAACAAAATTGAAATTTGAGAATTTGTTTATAACATTTTTGTACAGAGCGGGCCCCGTTTATGTAATTTTTTGTACATTTTCACCAGTTTTTTCCCATTTTAATAGCTATAAATTTTTTTTCTGTTTTCAATTTTAGAATTTTTTTCTTAAAATATACTAAATAAATCTAAAAATCTCAAAAAAATCCCCATATCTTCATTTTTTCAAAAAAAAGTTCTCGCAAGTAGTCGGATACCTTAAAGTAAAGAAATTTTCAAATTAAACATTACTCTCTCATTTTCTTCATTACTCTAATGAAAGTTAAAATTATTAATTTTTATCTCAAACAAAATCATTAAATTGTAACATTTATAATGATGCAGAAACTAGATTATTGATAATATAATTTAACATCTTCCCAGCTTTTCCCGAATTGAGCTCGGGCAGGCAAAACGTACCACCCTGGCTCTTCCCGAGTGTGGCTCGGGCAATATGAAAATTTGCACTGTGTAATCGGTCTTTCCTAAATTATTTTGCAAGGTGTGCTTTTAATGGTTTTGAATAATTAAAAGCCTCACTCGGAGAAATTTTCTGCAAAAGGGGAACATCTTTTTGCTGAGCAGCCCCCTTCCCTTCACGTTTGTTTGAAAGACACTTTGTTGACTACATTCCCCCAACCGAGAAGAAAGCAACTAATCCAACACGACAGTTACTATTTGCTACTCCACGAGAGACAGTAAGCGGAAGAAGGTTAGAAGAGAAACAAGATTATACTGTCCAAATTGTGTCATGTCAAGTTCTGTGCAGTACATTGTTTTCGAATTTATCATACACGATCAAATTTTGATTAATAATTTCATAACCGTTTATATAAATGTAAAAGATGTAAACAAAATTTGTAATTCAAGATAAAAGAGCTAGGTATTCTAAGCTTTATATTTATAGTTAGTGTGAGTTGACACCAAAGTCTAATGATTTCTGCCATACAGAGAGCCAACTTTACAGGTAAATTGTTCATTAATTTAAATAGATTTTTTTTTACCTTAATGTTTAGGAAATTCTGTAGGCGAATGGTGCTGTTATGCTTGATATGTATGTTTTAAAATAAGCATTAAAAATTGACATTTTTTTATTCATAATCAAGAAATAAAATGAGCCTGGAAAGGGATAATGATAAGGAGAAATTTAATCAACACTACTTTAAAGTGTATTTATTAGGAGAAAAAAGTAAAACTTATTTAATTTTTTTAAACACGATCTTGTCAAATTTAATAATCTTGTTAATTAAAGTTTAAGGTAATCAGTGAATCTTTGTTCTCATTCGAGTTCATAAGTTCTCATGATATATTTTCACCGACATTCATATGGTAGCCTAGTGGTTAGGATCAAAACTCATGGCTAGTGTGTTCTTGACCATAACCCCTAGGTTATAGTCAAGTGAAATCGACTGAGACAGAAGTCTATTCTCCCGTCTGAACTGACAGGAAAGTCGACTGCCAGCTCAAGTTCCGTTCTCATCACGTAGTTGCTTGTCCAAAATTATGAGGTATCTCACCAATAACCTTCTTGTTGCTTTATTAGTGTGACGTTGAAAAATACTCACTCATTTATGGACCTCTAGCCAGCTGAATGGCGTTGGTTTGTCACTCGCCTTTTACACCCAAGGTTTCGGGTTCGACCCCGTCCAAGTCCGTGGACTTTCATGATGCAGAAAATCGAAAGCTTTTATGTTGTATAATTTTGCAGCAAGTAAAAAGTCCCTTTACCTGTTTGGGTTGGGTGCTCTCGGCAGAATTAAATTCCTAAATACAATTTCACATAGTCCAATGTTTTTCAAACTGTGATGCGCACCCCCTTGGGGGCATGACAACTCTACGAGGGGGACGCGAGCATATTGAAAAATCGAAAACAAAAAATTATTTTAAAAATTATTAATTTATTGAAAGTAAACAAACAAAATATATTCGGACATAATAAAAAATAAAATACACATTTACACTTATAAATTATAATCCATTCACTTATAATGGATCAGTGTTACACAATGTATTTTATAACTAATTTAACAATACTAAGTTAAGAGCAAGTTTAATAATTTCCAGTGACCCCCTCCCATGGGTATGTCCTATATAAATAATATACATGAATTAACACTTATCTTCAGAACTGGAACGGCTTATAATTAACCCCTTAACTGCCGATTAAAATTTACTAGATTCTTTTTCCACGTAGGAAAGCGTTTGTGGTGTATTGGGAGGGGGGACGGGAGGGTGAAGAATAAGGAAGAGCAAATAATCTGAAATAAGTAAATCCTTCACAAACATTGTCAAGGTCCTTTTATTGAATTCTGAAGCCTTCGGAATAATTATATGGATTGCAGTGCAGATAATAGATCGTACTTTGGAAAGACGTATATATACGCCCGGGGAAATTAACGCTTTGACTGAGTGAGACGTTTATATACGCAGGTAGAACTTAAGAGGTTACGGTCGTATTGTAGTTTTAGCGTCGAAGTATAGTATTATTGAATTCAATACATTGTTATTGCATGAGGGAGAGGGGGGCGATGAAAATTATGATTGAATATTAGGTCACGAATATTGAAACTTTGAGAAGCACTGACATAGTAAAAGCTCAGGTGCCTCCCTCTGGGGAGGAAATTTGGCGTCAAAATTGTTTGTGGCAAATGGTATCACCTATATGGCGTCGCTCTAAAAAGTGATACCAGCTCCTGGAGAATGTACTAGTTCTGCAAAAGTAAAAATACCAATCCGTAGCCCCATCAGAAAAAAATTATGGACCTCCAAGTAATCTATGGTATCTTTATAAGGAATACTTGCTATGGAACGAAACAAATTTCTAATACCCCGCCAAAAAAATCACTAAGTCAAAGAATCCCAGGATTAGCTATAACCCTGCAAGTGAGGTGCAGAGACATGGAACATTAATGTACGCATAAATCTGCGAGGGTACAATCAAAAAGAAGACAAAAAAGGAATTTCTGAGTAGAAAATTATTCTACTCAGAAATCCATTTCTTTTTCCCTTCGATCGGATTTAACAATTTAAAACCTGCTACAGAGAGCGTCGAACTTAATGAAATAATTTCTGCTTCGAACGATGATGTGAAATTGAATTTCAGTGCCTGAGGACTTTTAATTCAAACGTTTATTTGAAAAAAAAGGACTCTGAATCATTTCAGAAATGAAAGTCTTGCTCCATTTTTCAAGTGAAATATATAATGAGTTTCCCAAAGATTATGATAAAACTTTTTTACTGCAAAAGTAGTAGAGTTCTGGAAAAGTACTTTAGGGAGACATGAAGCAGACAAGGGAGGACATTTTTGGAATCAAATTTTAAATATATGAAGATTGCGAAGTTTATTTCTGTTTTTAAATACTTCAGAAAATATTACGAAACAAAGCAATACAGCAGAATTCTGCAGAATTTAAACATTTATTTTAGATTTCTGAATTTTTTTTTCTTAAAAACAAATTATACATATGCATTAAATATTTTAACTGTTTTAAGGGAACCAGGACATGCTCGGAGTAAAATGCGACCCTTTTGTTTATGAGACATATATCATTTAAAATTTCCAATAGAGCTTAGATTTTTTTATGTCTATAATAAGGATAATTTAATTATTCTGTAGAACTACAAAAAATAACGACTCCAAAAGTTTTTTTTTTTTACTACTTAATTAAAGTAATACATAATTTTTGAGAACTCGTAATATATACTTATGTTTAGGGTACCATTTTTTAAAAAAGTATCCTTTTTTTATGCAAAATATTTTTTACACATATATAAAAACAATACATAAAATACAGGAAACCCTAGTAAAATTTTAGTATAGTTTCTTTAAAAATTAGTGAAACTTTGAAATTTGAAATTTTTTTATTTTTCTGTTTTTTTTATGCATAAACAATTTTTAAAAAAATTAGGCACTGGGTCACTATATGAGGCATCTATGAAGTATAAAAATCAGGAATCATACAGTGCAATAGTTTTTTTTAAAAATGTACCTCCAAAAATATGCTTTTGAGAAAAAGTGAAAAAAAAAAAAAACAATCACATATACACTTAATTAGTATTTCCTTGCCTATTTTTTATATGACTAATAATAATCCTTAACCATTTTCAGAGTTACAAAAGTAATTTCATATGTTTTTTTTCCCTTTGTTTTAGTTAACATGAACATAATTTTCGTAATACATATTTTCATGTATAGGTGTACCATTTCTCTTACAAAATATTCTTTTGAATATACAAAAAATTTACAAATATATAAAGTAACAGATTAAACATAATGAATTGTTTTTTAACTAATTATATTTATATATTTGCATAATTTCCTTAAAAATAATCATAAAAACCTAAAATTATGAAAATCTTAATTTTGTTTTTTTACATATAAAATCTAATTTTCAAAAAATTAGACACATACTAAAAGATATTTTGTTCACTGTATGCACATGTATCCCGTTTAGATATATAAAAGGTTTCAAAAAAGACAATATGCTACAATAGTTTTTTAAAGTGTACCTAAATTTAAAATATTAAACATTCGAGAGAAAAATATAATAAAACTTAACAAAAAAATTTCTCCTTACATTATAGATTTGATTAATATTTCCTTGATTGGTATTCATTTTCTTCATCTAAATTCTGTTTATCCATTTTCCTTTTAAAGACCTTTATTTCTGGCTTCCAATGACACTTTATTTACTATACGTTCAGCCTCAAAATTCGTTTGTTATCAATTATAAGTAAGACACGTTCCGTGTTGTATCCTGATTTAATGCCCAGAGCTTCAAAGACTTTTATCCTACTTACATATCCATCATTAAAAACAAATTACAGCATCCATAACTCCAAATTTCAAAGTTTCAATGCCAACAAAACTGTTTTAGGAATTCAAATACATTTGTTAAAACTTTCATTGGGATTTTGTGTTCTTCCATGAAGGCACTTTTTTCAATAAGTCCTTCTCTGTGAGATCCCGAAACGTTTTTTCATTTCAATAAAATTGAAAAGAATGCTTGTGAATATAAAATTTCCCCGTAACAATGCTGGTTATAACCGCACCAGCTATCCTCACCAAGAGGACACAAAGCGTGTTGAGGATTATCCTCAGTACTTAGGTTTATGAAAATAAATAGCCCATATGGCTCTTTTCACGTCCTCCACAGATGACAAATTTTTACGGATTGATAGCCCATAATAATGTTGGATTGAGTCCACTTCTTTAAGCCCGTCCACGTCCCGAAATATTTTTCCCATCTGATAGCTTAATGCCTTTGCTCATTTTTAGAATGTTTCTCAGCCTTGTGCCCATACGCTTTTGCACATGGCCAACACATTCTAATTTTTCAACTTCTGTGTCGCCATATACTTTTGCTTCTTTTATAGTAAGAAATCCTTTGAGTCCCATCACCAAGATACTGCGTATAACATGCTTCGTGATGTTTCAGATCGCTGAAATATACTTAATACCCCCGACATTCCATTCCCCACTGAATCCTTCGTAATTTTTAGCACAATTTTCACATGGTTTTTTTACCCCCTTACATGAAGAACAATATTTTGTGAGAGCTTCAAAGTCGATAACCTTTCCGTTCTCAACAGACGTAGCACATACAACTAATGAAGAATAGCCTTTTTATGCCATGTGCCATCCACAGCCACAGCTATATTTGAATTATTATCATTCGCTATGACTGCTTCGTGAACAGCTGCATTCATCGAGTCTCACTAATTGTTTTTAAACATTTAAAAAAACAAAGAATTATGGCGTTCAAACTTTGCAGGTGGTGGAGGCAAATATGAGCCTCCAAAGAATATTCGAGCAGCAGCTCCACCTTTTCCAATAGCTCTATTCCATATGTCAATCTTAGGTTAACATCATAACATTTATTTGATATTTTTGATGACATTGTACTCGTCTATTCTTCACAGTTGTGACAAATTATTTCCAAACTCACAGCTAAACCTCTAGACTTTTTAAATCTTCTCTCAGCTCAATTTTCTCTGAAGAACAGCAATATTTACAACATAAGAGATTTTTCATAAGTAATAAATCCAGTTCAACGATTATGTTTACATTTTGAGAATCTTGTGGCTTTAGTAAATCCGGTATTTTAATTTTTTTTCTCCTAGAAGCACTTTCCACGGAATTCAAAAGCAATTTTCAGTCGATTTAGACATTTTATGTTGATTGCTACTATACTTCCTTCTGCCAAATTTTTATTCTTGGCATAATTACTCGTTTAAAAAAAGTTAAGATACTTTTAAAATCTTATGAATATTAATAATTATAAGTAAAAATAAACATTTCACGAAAATTAATGTAAAAATTAAGTAGTTGTATGCCACAAGAAACTTCGGGAATAGACGAAATCTCGGTTCAAAACATTGCCATAAACCGAAATTTAAAGTAAGAAATTTGTCACACAGCTTTAGCTCACGCACAAGCGTGGCTAAAAAGTAGCGGGGTTAACATTCAAACGAAAAAAACAATCAAAAGTTAATATAGATAAAAAACACAGGGGAAACTACATATTTAAAGTTCAAAGGGGCGTCAAAAGGGGCGTGGTCATTTATTTACATTTTTATTTTTCATATTTTAGGGCTATTTTTATTAACAAACATATAAGTATTATACATTTTTAGATTCAGAAAATAAGGAAATAAAATTGAAAATCGATTATTTGAAAGTGATGTCCCTGTTCCCTTAACAAGTCGGCTCGGTGGCTGGAAGGTCACGGATTCGATCCCGGCTGGAGTTGACAGGTATTTTCCGGATATGAGAGAGAAAAAGAAAATCGTAGGCATACATGTCATATGATTATGTGGCATTAAAAAACCTCCCTACAGTATCAATTTGTCTCTGATAATCATGACAATATTTAGTATCCGACGAGAGCCTGAATTAAAATTAATTCAAGTTATGACGGGGCTTTATGTGACTTTCTACTAATAACCCTGTTGGGGAATCTTTGGGCCAGCAATCACGTTATTTCACAGCCAACCCTCTCAAGAAGAAACCATGAAATGCAAATAAGCTAGTGTATATATAGTTAAATTTTAATAATCGTGGATTAGAAGGAAAAGGAGTGGAGTCGCTGAAGAAAGTACTGTTACGGTAAAAATCAGAATTATGCCGCGAGACTAAAGGACGGATTTTAACTACTGAATAAATTAGGGATGTTAGGATTATTAAGATAGCACTGATTAAAGTTAAACTATTTGAATTTTGTACGCTTATTCAAATAAAGGTTTGAGCTCCCTGTATATCATTCCAAAGTTTTCCTTCATATATTGTTTGTTCTGGAGCATTATCTTTGGGAATAATAAAATAGATTTATCATGGTTAGTCTTGGTCATTCATCTTTACCTCCTACAAATTTAGGTTCGATTAGATGACGAGGAAGAGTCTCCATAGGTGAGGCCTTCACAAAGTGTCGAAATTTTTTAGTGAAGGCCGCTTCTTGATGGTGCCACCATGAAATGGTATTCACATTTGGGGACTTGCTGTGTCTGCAAAGACTCAATTGTCAATATGTAGCTCATTGGGAAAAAAGAAAATCATTTAATAACAACGTACAATCAATGACTAATCATACACCAATCAATTTGTTTTAATTACCTTCTATATTTAATTGTTGTTTAACTATAGATAACACTTTATACTGTACCTTCTTTACTTTCATTTTAAAAATACGAAATAATTTAAACTTACTTAATGTTATTCAACACATACCTAGAAAATACGCTAAATAAGTTTTATAGTTTACTCTCTCTCTCTCTCTTTGTGTAAATATATATATATATATATATATATATATATATATATATATATATTAAGTGACTCGTGACTCTCCTTTTGTATCAAGAAGAATTACACTTAAAGAAATAACACAAGGAAAGTAGTTTTCTAATGCTATGATTCTACAATTTTATTTTAACCATGAAAGCAATGATCAATCAACTTGCAGAAAAATGTTAGTTCTGAACAAACTTTGAACAAAATCCATCTGATTTATCCCAAAAAATTTTATATTGTTATCATTCAAGTTATTGAACCTTACAGTGATAAAGTATTCAAATTTATCTTCCTTGAAAGCTGAACTTGAGCTATTAATCTTAATGTTTCAGATGTCTGAATGTTTTTCTCTTTTATATTTTTAATTTTTATATCAAGGAATACTTACGTGTTGTGATTTTTGGCTAATAATAGTACTTGATCCCAATTGCAAAATAACTTTGTTACTTCTTTTATAAAATTGGATGAGTATAAAAAAAAGAAAATTTTTTTCTTGCTCTTACTGTAATCTATCAATTGTTCTTATATTCGAATAATAGCTCTCCTGAGAGACATTGAAACATAAAGTAAGAAAAATGAAAAAAATATTACATTAATTTCATTTTTACCGTTTCTTAATTGAAGAGAAGTATTACAAAGGCAAAATTATATATATATATAATAAATATAGGCAGGTAACAATTTTTTTTAAATAAAACTTAATAGTGATACATTTTCTTATTTGAAAACATATCTTACTCTATTTTTAAAACATTAAATGACATAGTATAGAAAAGTATCTTATGTGTGTTTTTACACGCTTATTTCCAAAGTAATTTTACATAAAATGCCAACAAAATTTTAAAAATCTCATAATAAAAACGTAATTTAAAAAATTATATAAAAGAAATATTATAAGGATAAATTGTTTTAGATTCCTAAATAAGTCATTCAGTAGCCAAAAATGCGCCACAAAAGTCTAGTAAAGGGTGTTTTTTTAGAGGTATATATAGAACTTTAAATTGCAATAAAACAACGATGTATTATTCGATTGACATGAATTTTTTTATTCGAAAGATAATCTTGTGGCATTACATTTTAAATATGATTTCTGGCATAGGACTGCCGCGGCTGGCTCGGATGTAGTCCAATCTGGACGTCCAATTTTCGATGACTTTTTCCAACATTTGTGGCCGTATATCGGCAATAACACGGTGAATGTTGTCTTCCAAATGGTCAAGCATTTGTGGCTTATCCGCATAGACCAATGACTTTACATAGCCCCACAGAAAATAGTCTTAAATCACAAGATTTTGGAGGCCAATTCACAGGTCCAAAACATGAAATTAGGCGGTCACCAAACGTGTCTTTCAATAAATCGATTGTGGCACGAGCTGTGTGACATGTTGCGCCGTCTTGTTGGAACCACAGCTCCTGGACATCATGATTGTTCAATTCAGGAATGAAAAAGTTAGTAATCATGGCTCTATACCGATCACCATTGACTGCAACGTTGTGGCTTTCATCGTTTTTGAAGAAGTAGGGACCAATGATTCCACCAGCCCTAAAAGTGCACCAAACAGTCAGTTTTTCTGGATGTAACGGTGTTTCGACATACACTTGTGGATTAGCTTCAATCTAAATGCGGCAGTTTTTTTTGACGTAGTCATTCAACCAGAAGTGCCCTTCAGCGCTAAACAAAATTCGCTTATGAAAACTTGAACAACGGCAATCTCGTTTTGGGCTCATTCGACGAATTTACGCCTTGCTTGATCATATTTAAAATGTAATGCCACAAGATTATCTTTCGAATAATGGAAAATTCATGTCAATCGAATAATACATCGTTGTTTTATTGCAATTTATAAAGATCTATACCTCTAAAAAAACACCCTTTAGTTATGGTCTCAAACTGGTGGCTGGAATGTCGAGGGTTGAAGTCCTGATGCAGCTTAAAATCCACCTTGAGGAAGGGGCGAATACCTGTAAAGTATGTCGAAGCTCAATTTCCAGCCTTTGATGTGGTGTAGTAGTTAGGAGAGTGAGGTGCTAGGTCAGGTGACCTCTTCGTCACTTCACCTAGGTTCCAAATTACGTGGTCCCTCTCCAATAGCTCTCCTATTGCTTTATAACGTCGTAAATAAAACACTCCCTCACAAGTAACCAAAACTTTCTTAACCATTTTAAGAGGACACAATACAATTCAATTATCAAAAATCGGTCAAAAATTAAAATAAATTTTTTTAGCGTTAATTATTTTTTATGTAATTTTCTATAATCTCCCAAAATTTAAAAACTTGAAGTTTAGAAAAATTCAGAGTTATGATAACTTTTTTTCCCTTTTATTCACATCCTAAATGGCAAATAAGAGCTTTGAACGGATTTTTTTTCAAAAAAAAAAAAAACTCCCTTAACATCATTAAATACTACAGCTATCTTCCTATTGTGGCAAAAGCATTGAAACATTTTTTTATCTATTCCTATTAGTACAGATAACAAATGTTGGTTTGTATTTTCAATCAAAGCAATACTAATATCTTAAAAAATAATTGAATTTATAATTTACACATTTCTTAAGGACTTTTCGAGAAGCATTCAGAAAAAAAAGTATTTTACAAATATCAATCATGCTAACCGAAAACCCATACCAACTTTTTGAGAACTTACTTGATAAATAACTTGATATACTTGTAAATCGAATTTCATAAGTGTTCGTCAATTATTGTAGGAGGAGTAGCATTTTAAAATATCTTCATAAATTTTTAACTCTTCTTTAACAAATTACATGGTCAGTAGTTAGAGCATAAAAACTGTTTTACGTAATCCATATACATCAGTGCTTCTCAAACTTTCAATATTCGCGACCCAATATTCAATCATCATTTTCAAAACCCCCCTCCATACAATAACAATGTATTGAATTCAAAAATACTATAATTTGACACTAAAGATACAATACGAATATAACCTCTTAAATGCCACCGACGTATATAAACGTCTCACTCAGCCAAAGCATCAATTTTCTGGACGTATATATACGTCTTTCCAAAGTACGATCTTTTCTGTGCACTGCTATCCATACAATTATTCCGAAGGCTTTGGAATGCAATAAAAGGACTTTCACAGTATTTGCGTAGGATTTACTTATTTCAGAGTATTTACACTTATTTATTCTTCCTCCCTCCACCCCTCCACACAAAAAGACATAAAATTACGCACGTCTACGTGTTAAAGGGTGACATTGGGAAGCGAATTATATAACTTTTAATTGGCAGTCAAGGAATTAATTATAAACCATACAAATTATCAAGATAAGTGTTAATACAAGCCCATAGGGTCACTGGTAATTATCTCACTTGTTCTTATATATATATATATAACTTAGTATTGTTAAATTAATAATAAAATTCATTGTACAGTACTGATACATTTATGCGTGTATTATATCCGTGTAAATGTGCATTTTATATTTTATTATAAAGAGTGTTTTTTTTTCAGGTATAGAAGTTTAAGTTGGCATTACTTTCCAAGATGGCGACCGATTTAACAGCTGTCAAGTGATTTATTCTCAGTTTGGTTTGGCAATTCATCAAAACGATCAACAAGCAAGGCGTAGATTCGTCGAATGGGCCCAAAACGAGATTGCCGTTGTTCCCGATTTTCATAAGCGAATTTTGTTTAGCGATGAAGCGCACTTCTGGTTGAATGGCTACGTCAACAAACAAAGCTGCCGCATTTGGAATGTGAAGCTAATCCCCAAGTGTATGTCGAAACACCGTTACATCCAGAAAACTGACTGTTTGGTGCGCTTTATGGGCTGGTCGAATCATTGTTCAGTACTTCTTCAAAAACGATGAAGGCCACAACGTTACAGTCAATGGTGATCGATATAGAGCGATGATTACTAACTTTTTCATTCCTGAATTGAACAATCATGATGTCCAGGAGCTGTGGTTCCAACAAGACGGCGCAACATGTCACACAGCTCGTGCCACAATCGATTTATTGAAAGACACGTTTGGTGACCGCCTAATTTCATGTTTTGGACCTGTGAATTGGCCTCCAAGATCTTGTGATTTAACACCGCTAGACTATTTTCTGTGGGGCTATGTAAAGTCATTGGTCTATGCGGGTAAGCCACAAACGCTTGGCCATTTGGAAGACAACATTCGTCGTCTTATTGCCGATATACGGCCACAAATGTTGGAAAAAGTCATCGAAAATTGGACGTCCAGATTGGACTACATCCGAGCCAGCCGTGGCAGTCCTATGCCAAAAATCATATTTAAAATGTAATGCCACAAGATTATCTTTCGAATAAAAAAAATTCATGTCAATCGAATAATACATCGTTGTTTTATTGCAATTTAAATTTCTATACCTCTAAAAAAAACACCCTTTATCAGAAAACATTTTTCTTGTTTACTTTCAGTAAATTAATAATTTTTTGAATAATCTTTTGTTTTCGCTTTTTCAATAGGCTCACGCCCCCCTCGTACAGTTATCATAACCCCAAGGGGGCGTGCCCCACAATTTGAGAAACGCTAATATTCATTGATTACAAAAAAAACATTGCAAAAACCAGTAAATTAAGGATTTTTTTATAAATCGCGTAACATGTCCCCTTAAAAACAACTTGATTTCTAAAAAGCTGCAATTGTTCTTAAAAAAGAAATTGACGTTTTTGAATACCAATCTGAACAAAATTCCTTTTTTATATATTTTCTAAAAACTTTTTAAACAATTTAATTGCTAAAAGTAGCAAACTGTGCGTAAATTCAACACGTTTTTAATTATGAGCGAAATGAAATATATTTGTGGAACACAGATATTATTTATTCTTCTTAAATAGCAAATATTCTGGTAAAATATGCATAAAACTATTAACCATTAAAATGTCCTTTTAAATTTAAGATCTCCTAAAGCTGACAAATTACATCAGATTCTAAATTTTCATCTTTTTGATATAACTTGACATCAGATCAAAATTAATTTTAAAAAACCAACTCACGCGATTTATGCGAATAGTTACACTTTATTGAAAAGTAGCTCTGGGGTGTTATTTATCAAGAAAGTAAAGCAATTTATTGTCTAAGAAGACTTTAAGGCTCGAAATTATAGCCTCTCATCAATTTATTTTAACGACAGATTTTATATTTCTACGTTAAAATGCCACTTAAGGAAGGAATTTAAATATATTATGCCTTAGAAATTTATATTTTAAGCGTAATAATCATGATTGATAGTTAAATATATTATGGATAAAATGTAGCTAATTTTAAAGTATATTATTATAATGAAAAATAGTTTTTTTCTGATTCATCGTTAAAAAGTGGAATTAAATTATTAAAAATTTTGAAAAGAGAAAATTTTGATTGAGTAATAATTAAAATTGAGTTAAATTAAATGCATTTTTATAAGGATGATATTTCGTTAATTTCAACATCTACTTTCTTTGTTTAGCACATAGCTTTGTGGATACTTAGAAGCTTAGTTATATTTCCGAAGATGCAGCCCATTATTTTGAATGACCTCATGACTGAATGATTACGAATGTCATTACAAAATGAAGACTGGAATTCAGTAACATTCTTTTAATTATGATGCTCGGGACACACTCTTTGGCATCAGTAAGTAAAAAATGAATAAATAAAAAAAATCCTAAGATAATTTAAGTATAAAATACAAACGGATGGATTAATTCATATCTTAATATTAACCTTGATTTTTTAATTAAATCCTCAATTAACAAATTTTAAGTTTTTAAGTTCAATTTTTTTTTAGAAAAAAAATACCAAATACTTTTTAGTTTTAAATTTTTATAAAAATAACCGACAAAATTAATGAAATCTACTTATAATTTATTTCATTACATAACATTGAATAAAGTTTACAATGTTATCTTTTCAGAAACAAAATTTAAAAATTAATAAGTATTTTAACGTAGTTTCAGCGGCATAGAGGTATTTATTATTATAATTGGAAGCAAATTCTTATCTTTGCACCTAAAAATAATCACTTACTTTTATTGGTTATAATTTATGAATACCTCAGCAATCTGAATTTGAGATATCATAACACAGTTAAAAATTCAATCCTTAATTTTTATTTATTAATGCTTTTTAAACAAAGCTTACGTCTGCAGTAATATTTTTTCAGTTTGTACATGGTATAGCACCTATGGCATGAACAATATTTTGTACTTACATATATTAATTTAATGAGCCTAATTAGTAGCAAAGTACAGCAATGTATCATTCGTTGCAATGACTAAATAACCCAGTACTATTCAAAATTTCATCACTAATTTATTCTTGGAATATTAAGATTAAGTGAACTAGACGAAAATAATTGCTTCAGCAAGAACAATTAAATTTGATTATTCGTAGCATTTCTCATTACTCGAATTCTTCATTATTAAGACACATGGTTTGAGTCAAGAATTTTGAAAAGAATATCTAAAATTAAAATACCGATAATAATTATTACAGTAATTACTTTAGACATTTATGATATGGCATGCAAGGGATTAAAATTTCGATGATATTGTCTTAAAAAATTGTGAGTAAATTCTGGCATAACTATTAGCAACATGTAAGTATATATAAATATATGTCCCATTTCATTTCTGTGTGCAAATAATTATACTAATTGTAAGAGTTGTGGTATATTATAACTGATTAGAAGTTTTAGTTAAGTAATTTTTATTTCTATTTTCTAATCGAGTTAGATTAGTTGAATTGTAATTCCATAAAGTTATTAGTAAATGGTCTCATAGTTTTGTGTACTATCAATTGTCTAATGCTGAAAACGCTAATTGAACTGGTACTTCATTTGTCATTATTTGAAATCATATGTAAGAATCCGAAATTTCAATATATTTTAGGGATAACAAAAATTACTGACGATCGGTTTCGTAATTTTTTCCAAGATCGATGAGGAAGACATTTGAATTAATACCTTACCATATCACATAAGAAAAGTAGAAGCGTGGATTATGTATGTAACAGCTTCATTTATTTTGTATAAGTCTTTGCGTAAGTAGTGTTTATTTCGGTTATTGTACTTGAGTATTTTTCACAAATTTAATCATTGTTTCCCTATCTTTAAAATATTGAGTAATGAGCCTAGGATCTTCTACCCTTAAGATCTTTAACAACTGACTATTTTGAATCCTTTCACAAATTTAATCACACCCCTTAAAACTTTTCGCATCATTGCATAATTCGCTAATTTCAAATATAACTAAATGAATAATATTTTTTTTTTCAAATGTGATGCATTTTGGCACACAAGTCTTTTTATACATGGCAAGTCCCCCAAGGGTGAGAGACATTTCAGTGGTGGCTCCATCTAGTAGCGGATCTCGCATCCAAATTTCTAATGTTTGAATTAATTTTAGCTTTCAATCTTTCAATGGATGCTAATTGCCATGATTTAATTTTTCCGAAAGTACCAGAGTATAATTGATACTCAACGAATCTTTTGCATGCAACATAATCATATAACATGCGTACCTTCGATGTTTGCATTCAGAAAATCTATCGACTTCAGCCGGCATCGAATCCCCAAAATTTGGTTTATTAGGGGGTTACGCTTCCTCTAAACTACCTAGCCGTGAGTGAATAAAATATTGGCCTGTAAATATTATTTCGAAATTTTCATGTCACATCAATTATTTTATATTATTTTAAAATTCAAATTTCAGAGCTTAAGCACATATCTCTTTATACCGATAGACTTAAAACATTCATACAAAAGCCTTTAGAATAACTTCTGTAAACATTTTATTTTTTGAACATTTTATTTTTAATATGATTTTTGAACACTTAGTAATTCCCATACAATTTCTATAATAATTTGTGTAGATCAACTTTTGAAGTAACCCGTATTGCTTTTTGGGATATAATTTCCGCTCATTTAGATCCAAGTTCTTAGATGTAGACGTAGAAAATATATATATATATATATATATTGTAAAAGTGTAAACTCTTCCCAAAGTTATCAGGAAGAGTTTATTTAAAAGCATGCAGATAATGCTTTGGAAATATCTCTCGAGACATTACAAATCGGTATGAACTCTGCTTCAAGTTATCCAAAAACTAAAAAGAAATCTGATTTTACTCGTTGTTGAACAAAAATTTTATTTTTGTAAATGCATGTATTTCAATATTTTCAAACTGACATGTTTTAGTTGCTCTAAAATCTTTTTAAATTTTACTAATAATTATTTAATTTTTTCTTAAAATTACGCCCGCAACGTCCTATCGGACACAAGGCGTCTTGCAGTCCAATATAAAGCAGATGTCGCTCTAGCAGGAAGGAGAACTCCGCAGTTGTCTTGCGAGAGAACATGAAGCAGAGCGGGGCAATCAGTTAGAGGCTCCCCGACCATTGGCTCGAATTTACAGAGAGTGGTGAATCATCCAGGACAATCTTAAACAGATGGGCTTGGAAGTAATCATGTCCGGTGATGATTCTGAAACATGCCACACCCTCCACTCTAGGTAGGGCAGAAAGCTGGGCACGTCTTTGGCCATCAAGCAGACAAGACAAAAAATGCCTAAGGTAAGGTCTGTAAGAGTGGAAATTCTCTTCTGTCGTAATTTGTCCCTGAGAAGTCGCTTGGCGTTTCAAAGAGGCATCGGAAGCCAAGGTGGATGCAGCGTCGAAGCCTCTTTGGCCAGCTTGTCGGCTTGTTAATTTCCATGAGTGCCGCAATGAGATGGGATCCATTGGAGAACGACCTCTCTTCCGGTACAGAGAAATGAGTTGATAAGTTGTTTGCACTAGAACTCAAGTTTTGATGGGAATATATTGTAGCCAGATACGGTCTTAATTGTGGCTTGAAAATCTATGAATATTACAATATTTCGGCCAGGAGTAGCACTAATCGCCCTAAAAGCCATAAATATTGCGTAAATCTCACCATCAAATTTGTCTGACCAGGCACTAAGAGGTTCTTTAGGATTAAAAGAGTTGGAGAAAGCACCAGCTCCAGCCCTACCAAAGGAAGCTGTGGCAGAGCCATCAGTAAATACGTATAACAAATCTTGATCTGGATATCTTTCATGAATCGTAGTCAGAGCGGCAGACCTTAACTCAACCAGAAGGGAATTACGCTTATGAACAGGCAGGAAGAAATCCAGATTAGCAGAAGCATATCTCAAATGACCAGGGGTAGTGTAGCAGGCCTCCTCATTGGTGCACCCTGGGTAACGCTAATTCTGTTACAGCTTTCGTCATTTCCTTGCAAGTCTATTTACAAATTAAACAGGCAATATTTTTATAAGACATATATATTTCATTGAGAAATAAATTATTCAAATCTAAATATATAAATTTGTTTGTATATAATTTGATTCTAATTTAATACACTTTTTTGGGCATACACACCAGTTATGAAAATACGATTCGACATTTTGAAAACAATTTTCTGACCATGTCAATGTCTTCAGGATTTAATTTATCATTAGAAAGAGGTAATTACCACAAGAGAATAGAGTGAATACACACATATAAGGTACAAGCAAATCAATACCATTTCTAATGAGAAAGCATGACACATTTTAAATTAAATGGGCAGAATACATTATGTCCATTTGGCTGTATCTCTTCAAATTTATGATGGGTGCGAATTCTTGAAACAAAAATAAATAATAAGTTAAGAATTTCTAATTGAATACTCTCAATTTAAACTCGAAATTGATAATTGAACAAGAATATTTTAAGAAAATTGTTTTTAACGTGAAACAGATTGCTTAGTTTATTTACTGAGAATTTCTGGTCTTTTTAAAATTCTATCGTATCATTAACTCGTCTTTATTGTTATGAAACTACTCAAACGATGAAAAAGCATAAAAATGGTTCCTCTATACTCAAAAAGCTGGGATTACTAAATAAGAGAGAAAACCTAATTTCTTTCTAAATACAAGAATTATTTTGTGGCTTTTCTGATTTTTCTTTCAGCATTCTATTCAAAATTCAAAACATCTTATTAAAGCATATTTTTCTCTAAAAAAATGAATTATTTTTAAATATTTGGACCATAAATATAGAGAAAATTAATTGTAAGTGCTAAGCTTAAATTGAGAGAGGGGAGAGAGGAGAAAAAATTGATGCATATATTATTTCTGAGTATAGAGAGAGATCTTGCTTGCTGCTGTGCGTTGGGCCAGGGTTCGAATCCCGGAGAAGGTATGGATGTCTGTAAGTGTATGGTGCCTTTGCGGCTTGGGGTACTCTGAATAGCTGTCTCACCTCACAAGTTTTCTCGCAAGGTTTAAGAAAGGAGAAGAGAGATGGGATGCTCCTGACGCCCCCCAGGTTATTCTTTCTCAAAATTGAGGTGAAACAGAGCCAAATCGTACGTCACCTGTATGGTGCTCGGAGCTACGGCTAACGACAGGTATAAAAATAGTCTATTGCCAGTAAAATTCGGGGATCTCGATCTGGTATTGCTGATTGATCAGGGGGCTTTAGCAACAACGACTATAAGATTTAATGGTATATTCCTTATACATTCTATGTCTCCAATGCTAAACAATTACAATTTGTTATTTATGCAATTAGAAAACATGTAAAGGTTTGTAAAAGGTAACGATTTCAAAAGTTTGTTACGCTTTCTGATTGGAAGTTATATTCATTTTAAAGGCTAAGAACCACTATAAAAGCGAATGAAGCGAATTTTAAACTTTTTTTCATGATTTAATGGTGTAGAAAATTTTAATGCTTCTGTGTTCAAGTACTGCATAAAAAACCCCTTTTTCATTTTAACCTCTAATTGGTTTTCCCGTATACCGTATGAACCCCCGTATTCCGAGAGTTGGCCACAACAGTTGGCACTGGTGTTTCTTCTTTCTATGTTTGATTTGCAGATTTTTTTTTGTTTCTTATAGAGTGATTATTGTTGCTAGTGTTTTTAAGAGATGTAGTTTGTGTCCATGATTCTGAAGTACTTTTCATCTAGAATTTTCTTTGTAGTGCAGGTGGGTAATTCTCATTGAAAGTAAGAACTTTGGTCCTTCAAAATATTCAATAAAGAACAAGGATTGGCAGGGGAATGTGTAATCTGTTGCAATGAAAATGGCAAGATAATCCAAAAAAGCCGATATTGCCTCTGTCCCCATCGCAATGTAAGACTTAGTTTTACACCATATTTCGAATTGTGCGTACATATATATATGCAAACACACACAATATCCCCACCCGTTTGAAAAAGAGGTACGAACATGAAATTTTTTTGTTAAGTACGAGAAAAATTCTTTTGGGGTATTTAAACATTCTCCATAGCATACAGAGAGTGTGCTTATAAAAAGCAAACATTTAGGAGTTTGTGTGTGTGTGTGTGTGTGTGTGTGTGTGTGTGTGTGTGTGTGTGTGTGTGTGTGTGTGTGTGTGTGTGTGTGTGTGTGTGTGTGTGTGTGTGTGTGTGTGTGTGTGTGTGTGTGTGTGTGTGTGTGTGTGTGTGTGTGTGTGTGTGTGTGTGTGTGTGTGTGTGTGTGTGTGTGTGTGTGTGTGTGTGTGTGTGTGTGTGTGTGTGTGTGTGTGTGTGTGTGTGTGTGTGTGTGTGTGTGTGTGTGTGTGTGTGTGTGTGTGTGTGTGTGTGTGTGTGTGCGTGTGTGTGTGTGTGTGTGCGTGCGTGCGTGCGTGCGTGTTCCATATTTATAAATTAAAAAATAGTGTGAAAATCTTTAAAATTGAAAATAAAATAGCATTCTTCCATTTTCGCCTTCTGTCAAGTATTATGCTTAGTTATATGCAATAAAGAATGTGCCTTTTTTTGGAACATTCTGGACAAAACATTTGACTGCTTAATGCCGTAAGACACTTAAAAACTTCCACAATTTTCAACTCAATTAGATAAAGATAGTATAAATATAAATAAGAAAATCTAAGTATATATATTTTTAATCCTTTTCTTTCAAGCCTAGAATAACTTTTTATTGATTTTTTACTGACTATCCTCAACAATGTCCTATCCTATTTCAAATCCTCGATAAAGACTATGAGATCTCCTCTCTCAGTGACATAGACTATCTACAAATACATCAGACCCTCAACGACGTCAGCAACATTGATTAGATAATCAGTAGTTACTGTCTGAATGTTACAAAAGAAATTGATTCCATTATTGGCTTAGCTGAGGAACACTACTATTTTTCATCCGATATAACGCACCACTTCTAGTAAAAAACAATATTAATCTCTGAAGGTCCAGTTCACACATGGAAGTATAATTGAATTTTTTTTTTATCTTTACTTCATATTCATGTAGTTTTAACACAATAGCTTTATTTCAAATAAGAGTATTTTATACATATTCTTCTATTTAGACATAATCTCCTAGATTTCGACCTCCACATGTGCCGATTATTAAAAAAGTGAGCGCTATTTTTTAAAAAATATTTTTATAACTTCACACCTTTTTGTAAAAGTTATTTATTCAATTATTTAACTAATATTTTCCATTCATCGTATTTGGATTTTACTTCTCTTTTACAGAAATTGTAGTCACTTTTTAGTAAAACTACCCTTAACTTTAAATTGCATTATTTCCATTATTTTTTTTACTTGTATTAACCTTTAATGTTAAGTAACATTATGCACACACAGTTTTGATTCAGCTTTATGCATTTAACTTTAAAACAATTGATATAGAAATTCAAAACACTCATTTCTGGAACAGCTTAATACCTTAAAAGTTATAATTGGGGACAATCAATAACTATATAACATTGTCCTTGGAAGCAATAGTAGAGTCGATTGAAATGTACCTCGTATTTTTAAACCAAGGACAATAGAAATGGACGAAACCATAACTGCCCAGCCTCTCCAAATTTCCACGCCAGGCCTCTCCAAATTTCCACGCCATGCCAACGCAACAACTGCGAACTCCTACTGGTTTAGTTTGCGAGAGAGTTTATTAACGTCACACTATAAAGCAACTCGAGAGCTATTGGCGATGGACCCTGGAATTTTGAACTTTGGTCAAGTGACGAGGATGAGGTGGGGGACGAGCTGCCACCTCCCCTGAACGTCGCACTGTTCAGCTACACGAGGACTTTTTGAGACGGACCTCGTGATTTTGAACCATTGTCAAGCGACGAGAACGACACTTGAGCTAGCACCCCCTCTCCTAAATACCACACCCCACCAATAGAAGGACGTTTGAGCTCTCGAGAGATTTAACGTTCATCGCTCCCCTACACGGTAGTCATTAGTGGTACTGGGCTTGAACTCGCGTGAAATGCCAGCCATGATCCGATACCCTACCACAGCAACACACCAACGGGAGAGTTTAGAGCCTAGACAGATTTAACGTACATCAGCCCCTTTACATTGAGGTCTTCAGCTACACTAGGACTCGAACCCACGACACGCCGGCCATGAGTTCGCAGATTTAGCCCCTAGGGTACTATGGCTTAGCTAGCATCAACCTAGCTATAGATGGGTATTGAGAATCAGAAATCACACACAAATAGGCAAATCAACTAAAACATTACTGACTCTGATCCATTGTTTAATTAACTACCATGACCTTCAATTCAATTTAAATGGTCACATATCTTTATCTTACTGATAGATATCCAAGTAATGATAAATATAATTTAAAACAGATTTTACAACTATTTTTTTTTTTTGTAAAAGGAAGTCACAAACATCAAAACAACTTTCCTTTCCAAACAAAGAATAGTTAGCGATAAAATTCAAATACTAAAATAAAAGCTTTATCCATCTCCTCTCAAGTTTAGAATACGTTTAACATTCCTTTTTAAAAATTCATTCGAAAGCTTTCATACAATCGAGTTTTAAATAATTTATTCATGGAGTTTTGCGACTGCCCAAAACTTTTGCTTTGGACACTTTTGTTTGGTTTTCCGAGAGGGTTTTGTTTGTTTGACTAACACAAAAAAGTGTTAAGATTTCGGAAACTGATTTGTGTCTGATTTAATGCGAATACAATTCCAGAATATTTTTGAATCATTTCCAAAGTATTGAATAGACAATGTTCATTGGAAATTTTGTTTTGATTCCTTTTCCCCTTTTTTCTAACTGTTTTTTGTTCCTTTATAAATTATATTTTTTTTCTATAAAAATAGAAAATAAAGTTTTATCCCTCATAAGCATATTGTGCCGTATTAGAGTATAATCGATAAAATCTATACTCTTATTTTAATACAGATAAAATCATTCTACATAATTTAGAAGCATCTTAATAATTTATTACCTCAAAATTTGAAATTTTAAGCAAATTTTAATCAATAATTCTGGCATAATAAACTATTACTGAACAGACTTTGAGTTTAAATTATGGGATTAATTTTCAGGTATTTGAATATCTAAAGGATTTGTAATGATCTTCAATACTGATCAAACTTTTTGAATGCATTACATACAGTAGATATTGATTCCTCTATTATGTATTCATATAATCGCTCATAAATGTTAAAATTTTATAAAGTAGAACTCATATAAAACTTCTTTGGATTATAACTAAGCAACGAATTTTTATTAGATTGCTTTAAGTATGTTCCTAATTATATATTTGTTTATAGCGAAAGTAAAAAAAATGGTGATTGCTCAAGAAATTTATATATTTTAAGGTCATCCTTTAGGGCGTTCTCAGTGTAGACTAAACTTTTGAAATCATAAATAATTTAT
>BMAU01019099.1:890000-945000 GCA_019973935.1 Trichonephila clavipes | reverse complement strand
CAGCACCCTCTGTCTTGGACCCAACCAACATTGGCTCTTCAGAAACAAAAGTTTGTCTGAACTGATATCCTTTGGTTGGCGCGTGTATTGTAAATCTTATTAAGGATCTATAAATGGACCTGTAAATTTGACACTGAGAATACCATCCTTGGCATTTCTTCCTTACAATAGCCGACACTCCTTTTCTTTCATACGTTGCACCACCACATGTTAAAGGCAAAGAAAGAATGGATAGTCATGGAAACATGTGTGTCCCTTCGATAGTTCGAAAGAAAATGAAGAAAGTGAAACCAGGTGAATCCCTTCACCCTTAGGGGTCAGAGAAGAAAAAAAGGAATAGCAACCAACAGTCACCTATGCAGCTGTTTTTTCTTATGGCGTGAGAGAAGAATCTATTTTGAAGGGGAAAAAACATTCAGCGCTTATATATATTTCGAGCTTTAGACGTAGAAAATCTACAGGCCCTTTTAGCACTGGTGGATCAAAATTTATAACCAGAAAGTCTAGTTAAGTTCAGCTTATCCGGGCCCCTGGGCACCCACCACAAGCCCCCAATAGATAAACTGTCACTGATCGTAGTCTAGTGACAGGATAACATCTCAGCTGGCACCCCATTCTCCTAACTACGACAATACTCCAATTTGATGATGTTAAGCCACAACAGATTAAACTTGCATCACCCCCTCTACATGGAGGAACTTCAATGGCATCAGGACTCGAACCCGTGACTCAACAACGATTACCACCATGAGTTTGTGAGTATAACTACCAGGCAATCGGCACCCACGGAATTTCGTTATAATTAATATCTTAAAATAGTTTAGAAAATACTGTTGGCTATTAAATAGAAATCAGTTTCGATAATAAGGTATAAGAAATATACCAATTTTTAGATAAACTTTTCATATTTTCGAAACATTTTGCAAAATATGTATACTATTATATATATATATATATTCTAGAGATATTTGTACAATGTCTTTAGAATTATATTCCAGAAAATATTTTTGAAGAAAATCTTTAGAAATACCACACCATTATTTTTTCCCATTCTTTTTCGAAAATCTGCGCAACTACCTTTCTTTTTGAAGTATTCGATCATCTCGCTTTCACACACTCGGGGTTTTTCTTCTTTACTCT
This sequence comes from Trichonephila clavipes, assembly GCA_019973935.1. Classification (NCBI taxonomy): domain Eukaryota; kingdom Metazoa; phylum Arthropoda; class Arachnida; order Araneae; family Nephilidae; genus Trichonephila; species Trichonephila clavipes. The sequence continues at coordinate 943,860 of BMAU01019099.1, read as the reverse complement.
TTTATTTTCCACGAAGAAAACCGCCTCGGGAATCGTTCGGTATTAAAATGCTTATCCTTATCTTCTGTGAAGCGTGAGATGAAATCATCGCACGTCGCATGAATGATGCATGGGAGAAACAAAGACTATAACTGGGAAAAGTGAGTAAAAAAGAGCGGGCACGTTCCCGAAAAATAATTATTTTAGCACACCTTTTGAAAATTCGTTTCAATGGAAGTTTTAGTTTAAAGTTTGTTGTGAAACTTTGCTTAGAGGAGAGGAAGTCGAAAAAAGAGTTTTGAAAATTAAACTTTTGTTTGAAAATCTATGATAAAATAGCTTTTAAAACCATTATTTCTGGATATTATAGCTATTAATGATTGATAGAGAAGTATAGAGAACCATTATATTCTCGAAAGATATACACTCTGTCGCAAAAAATATATGCACCCAGAAGAAATTGAGCTACATTCACGAAAATTTGGTATGCATGTAGTGTATATGAAAATAAACAAATGATTAAAAATTCAGAACAAAATATCATTTTATTAAGCGGTTACAGCTTGCAAAAGGTTAAAAATCAGTAAGTAGTAAAAGCCACCTCTGGCAGCTATACAAGCCGAAATTCGGCGTGGCATCGATTCAATTAGATCACTTATGACCCCTGTGGAAGATCCTGCCATAGTCTTTGCATCTGCGCAGTTAATTCTCCTGTATCTCGGGACGGCTGCAGTTGCCTTCCCAGCGCGTCTAGACATGCTCTATTGGTGAAAGATCTGGTGACCTGGCAGGCCATGGTAGGACGTCATATCCTTGAAGACATTGTTGGGAGAGTCACGCAGTATGTGGACGAGCATTATCCTGTTGATAAATGGCACCTGGGCGACTTGATAGCATGGGTAGCACAATCGGCGTTAAAATATCGTCCACGTATCTGCGAGCTGTCAAAGTGCCTTGAAGGACCACTAAAGATGATCGTGTCCCAAGAAATTGCTCCCCACACTCTCACACCTTGTGAAATTGCTGTATGCCGCTCGACAATAAATGCCGGATCGGACCGCTGGCCGGTGCGCCTCCAGACACGTGTGCGGTGGTCATCAGCACTGAGACTGAATCGATTCATCACTGAAGATGACACGTCTCCAGTCTGTCACACTCCAAGTTGCCCGAGGTCGGCAAAATCCAGTCGACACTGCCTATGATGTGGGGTCAGTGGTAAGCGTCTTAGCGGACGTCGGCTCCTCAAGCCAACTTCGGTCAGTCGTCTCCTTATGGTTTCTCTTGATGGCACTGGATGTCTGGAAGGAGGTAAGTGGCGTTGAATCGATGCTAGCGACGTTGTTGGTGCCGAAGTGGCCACTCTTCTGATTGCACGATCCTTGCGATCATTTGTGTTCCTGGGACGTCCTGACCCTCCGCGACGGTACACTCTACCTTCTGTGATCCACTGTTGCCAACACCGAGCAACTACCATATCGCTCCGACCGAGGGGGCGGCCGATACGTCTATTCGACCAACCTGCTTCTCTGAGGCCTATTATACGGCCCCTATCAAAGTCCGTCAGCTGCTCGTACTGCCACCGGTTACGTCTTAGAGGCATCCTAAGTCTCAATATCGTCTGTCAAAGTCATCAGATTCGTTTGGATAGCCGTACGGCGCTCGTACTCATGCTTTTAAACTCTCCCAGTTGCGCAACTAATATGCGCATAGCACACTTAGCCTTGTCTCATTGGCTTTAGAAATTTTAATCATTTGCATATCTCTTACCAGACTACATTCTTGCCGAGTTTTTTTCGTGATTGTAGCTTGATTTCTTCTGGGTGCATATATTTTTTGCGACAGAGTGTATTTCTGGTGAGTTAAAATCAAACAATCAGCTAAAGCTTCTTCTAATAAGGCCGGATTTTTAAACTTTGAATAAAAAATGCAAATGAACTTCCATCTCTTTAAATACTTTATCTCATATATTCCAATTTCATGTTTTTAAATTGTGGTAATAAAATAATAGGATGTCCATATAAAGGAGAACGTGTGTGTGTGTGTGTGTGTGTGTGTGTGTGTGTGTGTGTGTGTGTGTGTGTGTGTGTGTGTGTGTATGTGTGTGTGTGTGTGTGTGTGTGTGTGTGTGTGTGTGTGTGTGTGTGTGTGTGTGTGTGTGTGTGTGTGTGTGTGTGTGTGTGTGTGTGTGTGTGTGTGTGTGTGTGTGTGTGTGTGTGTGTGTGTGTGTGTGTGTGTGTGTGTGTGTGTGTGTGTGTGTGTGTGTGTGTGTGTGTGTGTGTGTGTGTGTGTGTGTGTGTGTGTGTGTGTGTGTGTGTGTGTGTGTGTGTGTGTGTGTGTGTGTGTGTGTGTGTGTGTGTGTGTGTGTGTGTGTGTGTGTGTGTGTGTGTGTGTGTGTGTGTGTGTGTGTGTGTGTGTGTGTGTGTGTGTGTGTGTGTGTGTGTGTGTGTGTAATTCGTGATGGTCTTGAGCCCTCCAAGAGACATCACATGATAATTAATTTTTTTTTACTTTACCCGCCTAAAGGATAATATATTTTAACAACTTTACCTTCTCAAAACTGACACACTGGCATCTTTCAAAAAATAAGATGCTGTATTATTGTATCATCCAATTATTTTAACCAATCACGGTATTCATTATTGTTAATCATATGTGTCCTAAGGCTTCCTGTAGAAAAGCTATAAAAGCTGATATCTCCGTAATGAGAAAAAGACCCTTTTGTCCGTGTCCCTGTGTGTTTGTGTATGTTGTTTTGTCGTTTTATGTACTTAGAATAAAAACGTAGAGATAAATTTAAAAACTTCTTCTCACCTCATTCAACACCTGCATCTAAAATGATATCTCAGTAATATGCTAAATCCCTATGAAATCGTCAAATGTGTGTAGTGTACCAGTAAAAAACATAATCACATCAACTAATATCGAAGTTACATAAAAGCCACGGAGGATAAACATGGTCTTTATCTTAATAGTTGTCAAGAATGAGGTCGCAAGAAAGTAGAGCCACATTCCAAGAATGGGATCGCTTGCGAGCTAACTTCCTCTCTGACTTTCATACCACACCACACAAGTGCCTTAAGAAGCAGTTTTATATAGAATGCTGAAACCGCTGTTATTCCACATGACAGATCTTTAGTGGAATCACTCGAGAAACCAGATAACTCTTCTTGAATACCTCCAATCAAATTATTCTAATCGATAGTATATGGGCTTTGTCTATAATCGCTTTGAGAGATAAAAGAGTTGTAAAAAAGATATAAATTTAAAACTTATTTTAGCTCTTGAACTAATATTTAATAAAGTTGTCTACTATTATTTGATATAATGCACATTTTACTGCATTTATTAGTAGAAAAGATTGAACATTATTAAATATTACAGTAATAACATACACACAAATATTTCTACATTAATTCCGTAAATGATACTTAAAAAAACAAATTCAATTTTGTGAATTTCAAAGTTTAGCTTAACCCATACAATTTTTTTTTTTCATGACCCGCATGTGTCAAACTCTGATAAATATATACGATGTATTATTATTTCTGGTAACTTTAGATATACGTCATCCCTTTTCTATTTTCGTCTCTGAACTTTCCGTAATTTTTAATGTTTATTGAATTTAGAATTGTTTTAAATTGTACGGTCGTTTCTTGTTTGTTTGTGAGAACATTTCCCAATGCTTTTTCAAATTTAAAAAAGTATTAAACCAAGTAAAAAATATTTTTTCTGAAATTATTCTTGGAACTATATATTATTGATACGAAAGATATCGTTCAAACTACAATTTTAGTCAAACACAAAGAAAAGAGTCCTTTTGAAATGGATAACTTTAAGATTTTACTGTCTTTAAGCATCATTGTGTGCACTGTGTTGTTTCTCTATATCAATAAAAATGTCCCTTTAATCAGCCTCGAAACATCCTATCCTTGGTTTAATCATTTGATCTGCTGAATAAGGGATTTATGGCATTTTTCTCTAGTCTTTGTTCCGAATAAAGAGAGAAAAACTTTGCACAGACATTACTGTATCTTTGCGGGAGCTGAAATATTATTGTATTTATCCGTATCGGAAATAGAAATCTTTTAAAGTTTTGACACAAGTCGAAAAAAGCGAAGCTAACGTGACTCTGTATCTGTAATTTTTTTTTAAATAATTAGTTTCAGTCTCAATTAATTTTAATTAATTATAATTAAATTATCGTATTGTCACCCAAAACAATCGTGTATAGAAAATTTCAGCTCAAATGAATGTTTTAAAATGTGAGAAAAAAACTTTTCAAGTTCTGACACAAATCACCAAAAGGGTCGCTAAATCACCAAAAATGATGCCAACGTGGCTGTATCTGTAATTCTTTGAATAATTAGTTTTAATCAATTATTTTTATCAAGTATGATTAAATTACCGTTTTGTCATCCAAAATAAGCGTGTAAGTAAAATTTCAGCTCGAATGAGTGCTTTAAAATGCATTTTGTTAACTTTGAAAATTAGAACAAGATATATAAGGAGATTGTGACCTATAATAGTAGGAACTCTCTCTCTCTCTCTGAAAAACTACCATCGTAACAGTTTATAGATAAAAACTTGACAAAGCTATATACATAGTGCTAAGATTTTTATACTGTCATATACATTAAAAAAATATGATTAAAATTATAGAATTTTGAAATCTGAATGTAAAAAGAAACTACGTTTTTTAACATAATGATGAACGTTATAAATGGCGTGGTGATTAGAAATTCCTTCAGATCCATTTTATTCATCTACAAATAATTTAGTGCTGTCTTATATTACATTATAACTAATATAAAAGTGTCACCTACCTGAAAAAAAAATACCATTCATAATCTATGATGTTATTTGTTCCATTAATTCTATATATTGGCGAAAATAGAGCACACATATATAAAATAGATTACACTACAACCATATATTGCTAAATTTATCAAGCCTCCAACAATGTTCTGGCATTAATATGGGTTCTGTGGTAATGGAAATATCTCAGTAATTCAATATGAATCCATAAGATACTATCTGGTTCCAATGATCCATCTGACAAGTTCAGAAATCCTTGCCAATTGATTCATGCGTAAGTTATTCTCTATTACTATTCCATTAATAATTATAGATGCTGTGACGCGTTTCGCATTGATTACTCACGCTATAAATATATCTGGTTAAGAGTGATTTGTATTAGAAATGCTACTGTATTCTTTTTCTTTATTGTAATGCTACATAGTTTATATGTTAAAAACCATATAATCTAACTGAAATTAAAACAAATCACTGTAGCTATGTTTTGATTTCTATCTTTTAGCATATATATATACACTGGTGTGCAAAAATTAAGGACGAAGTCGAAAAATTAACATATAAGCTGAACGAAGAGGCAGAGCGGACAGAAAGACCAATCAGGAGATTAAGTAAGGTGATGTACGGTAGCACATGCGCAGATATGCAGGTAGACATAATGGGGAGTGCGTCTGAGTAGTATAAACATGTTGTCGGTGTAAGATCAGTATTTTTGGCAAAGAGATTGCACGCCGTATAGCAGTTAAAATCACACCGATTTGCTGCCTCAGCGAGAAATGGCAAATAATCAATCTGTTAGACGACATCTGGATGCTTTTACCCGAGGTCGAATCGACATTGGGAAGTTGGAGGAAGGCCGCAGTGTGACAAGTGTGGCTGCAGAGATTGAATTGCTCACAGTATCGTTTCAACGACTTTGGAGACAATTTCAGTCTACAGGAACAGCTATCCGGGGGTTCAGTGAGATCGTCCACGCGAGGAACCACACCCGCAGAATGTTCCGGTACATTGTCTTACAGGCCAGAAGAAACAGGCGGCAGACAGTGGGAGAAATCGCTGACACACGACACAGGCGACTGGACGACCGATATCGCGTTTTACCGTGGCCAGAAGACTGCACGGTGGTGGTCTGTTTACACGACGCCCTGTACAGTGTGTACCTTTAACGCCTGCCCATCGGAGAAAGGCGTTCTCTGTGGTGCCGGAACACCGGAATTGAGAGACAATGAATGGGGACGAGTACTCTTTACAGATAAGAGCAGATTCAGTTTGAGTAGCGATTCTCATCGCATACTCATCTGGAGAGAGCGGGAAGCCGCAATCATCCTTCGAACATCATTGAAAGGGGACAGGTATGGAGATCGCGGTGTTCTCGTTTGTGGAGGCATCATGCTTGGTAGTCGTACAGACCTTCACATCTTCGACGCAGATTCAGTCAACGGGACCCGTTATTGTAACGAGATTCTTCTTCCATATGTGCGTCTTTTTAGAGGGCGCTATGAATCTGCAGTTCCTTTTCATGGACGACAATACACCATGTCATCGCACAGTAGCTGCCGAACAGCCCTTAGAGAGTGAGGATATTGAACGTATGGATTGGCCGGCACGATCTCCGGATCTCAATCCCATCGAGCATGTATGGGAATTTTCTAGGCAGACGCTTGGCAGCTCGTGCCTTACCACCAGTAACGATTCGGGAGCTTCGATTGGCGCCAAAAGACAGACGAATGGGCAGCAATGCCTCAACAACTCATTGACACCTCATTTCAGCATGGGCAGACGCTAGCCTGAAAAACCTGCCTAGCAGTCAGTGGAGATCCTATCCCCTACTAAAGACCGGATGTTTCTTGCTGGACACCCATCACAAGGGATGTTTTTTTTTCGGCCTTCAGTTGCATTGCGCCCATGCTACTTTTTCAATCAAGCTTCTTTTTTATCCTCTGATTTCTCTTTTAGTAAGTGTTGCTTTGAAGCATACATGTCCTTACGTATTGGGGATCTTACGGTATTAAATGTGTTGATTTGGAAAAAGCTTTTGTACAAAAGTTATATTGAAAAAAACCGTCTCGTCCTTACTTTTGTACACCGTATATATATATATATATATATATATATATATATATATATAGCATATATATAGTATATATATATATATATATATATATATATATATATATATATATATATATATAAATGGATATTTGTAAATATGACCTCGCTTCACTCCAACACCTTCAATCGATCATTAAGAAAATTGGCATGCATATGTATATTTTTTGTGGAGAAGGTTTTTGTGCTATCCGCTTTGTTGCAGCTCCCCACCTGGTGGCGCAATAGCATATCAAGTCATGCATCGTTCAATCAATCGCCAATTTTTCAACATGGTTGTCAAAAATGTCGCCAACATTTCGCTGTGTTTCCATTGAATCGCCATTATAATGTAAGAAACGGCGTTGCTTGCGAATATTATAATTTTAATGTAAAATAAATACAACAGAAAGTAATATTAACGTATTACATATCCAATTATGTATACTGTTTTAAGCGTACATTACACAAAATCTGTAACAATGCGTTACTTTTGCTGAGCAGAGATCAGCTTAGGAAGGTGTTTTCAAAAATTTAATTTGCAATTCACGTAAAATTAACTCATTAAAAACTTCTTTATCCTTCAATCTGTATTGTTTAATTTTTCAATTCACCCATGCGAAGAACGGGTGTACCAGATAGTTGTATATAAAAAGCAATTATTTTAATAAGCTACACAGATATTTTATATAAGTAGGAGAAATAAATAATTGCAATCGAGATAATTTGAAAAAAAAATGTTTCTCAAAAAAAACATTGATCTGGAGGTATCGTAATTTATTTTTACTTAAAAAATATCTTTTATAATGAAGTTATTGTTATATTCAAGACAATTAATTGGGTTTAACTACTACAACAAGTCAATATGCTCTTGATATCATACCTCATAAATAGGAATCACGGTTGAATAATAGATATAACACCAGAATTAGAAGTACATCCTCGAACTTCCAGCCCACGTCTTCGGAGAACTTCGAAACAGAATTGCGTTGTATTTTCTTTATTTAAATTAACGTTATTTTTGGGATTTAGAAAGTATACCATTAGTGGAACTCATATTTTGAACATCAGTCAAAGGAGAAGGATGGAATCTGACTTGCAGATCCATTTCCAATTAACGTGAAATAGCGTCCCTTTATCCTGTCTGATGGATCTGTATTGAAGTTGCCATTTGAATTAGAAATCTGGAATTAGTCATTAAACTCGCTACCTTTGCCCTTGAGAATCTTAAGCAGAATCTGAAATCAAGAACATAATTCAACAATCCTAAAGCTCGCATTAACAAACTACTAGCTTTTTATAGCTGTATTTGCAATCTATTTATTTCTATTCAAAACTATTTTGCCCATTCTTACGATATTGAAGGAAGTAACTAGATTGAATGTGTAATTTAAATCTTAATTTCAAGTGAACTCTTCAAAATTCTTAAGAGTACCAGGACATGCTTGAAAATGCCAAAAATAAGACTCTTTGTTTATGGGACATATATCTTTAAAAATTTCCAACAGAGATTAGATTTTTTTTGTTATCTTAATAAATATATTTTGATCATTCTGTAGAAATACAAAAATAATTTTTAGTTAAATTTTTTCTTGTTTAATTTCAGATGAGCATAATTTTTGAGATCTCATAATGCATGCGCATGTTTAGATACCATTTTTAAAACAAATAATATAAAAAAAAATTTAAGTCAATTCTCCTACTTAGATCAACAAAGAAAAGTTTTATTTTAGCTACTTTTGATTAAATAGTTACAATTAATATAAATATATGTATACATATAACAGAAACACAACATTAAGTGGTAATTAATTTTTATTAATTATGATTAAAGTATCGTATTGTCCTCCAGAACAACCGTGTATATAAAACTTTAGTTCAACTGAATGGTTTAAAACATGAGAAAAAAAATCTTTTAATGTTTTGAACCAAGTCGCCACAAAAAATGAAACCAACGTGGTTGTATCTGTAATTCTTTAAATAATTAGTTTCAGTCAATTAATTTTAATTAATTATAGTTAAATAATCGTATTTTTACCCAAAACAATAGTGTATAGAAAATTGTATCTCAAAGGAGTGCTTAAAAAACTAAGAGAGAAAAAAACTTTTTTCATTTTTGACACAAGTCGCCAAAATGATCGCTAAGTCCCCAAAAATGATGCCAATTGGTCTGTATTTGTAATTCTTTGAATAATTAGTTTTATCAATTAATTTTTATTAATTATAATTAAATTACTGTATTGTCATCCAAAATAATCATCTATATAAAATTTCAGCTCAATTTAGCGCTTTAAAATGTATTTTATTAACGATTGAAAATTCCACGAAGATAAATAAATATAGAGAGAGTCGAGCTAAAATATAGTGTAGGAATTGAAAAATTATCGCTAAAATATGTAAAGTGTTTTACACATATATAAAACAATACGCAAAATATGGTAAACATATTTTTAGTAGAATGTATTAAGATAGTTTCTTTAAAAAAATTATAAAACTTTGTAATTTTAAATTGTTTTCCCCTTTTTTCACAGATAAAACTATATTTTAAAAAACTATGTACTATATATATATACTTTAACTAAAAAAAACAGGTTCCCTATATGCACAGGTATCCTGTTAGAAGTACAAAAAATTTGGAAATCATATAGTGCAATAGTTTTTTTTAAAAGTGTACCTTAAAGCAAAAAATCATGCTTTTGAGAAAAAGTAAAAAACTAAACATTTGTAACCGTTTGTTTTTACCCGTTTGTCAATTACTTTTCTCATATTTTAAGGTTATTTTATCAACGAATATATAAGTGTTATGCATTTTAGATTCAGAAAAATATGAACTATTTTCTAATACTAAAAATGAAAAATTAATTTTTTTTTAATGTCAATGATGTCCTGGTTCCCTTAAATAACACTATTAGCCATTTTACACACACAAGATGATGAGTTTTTCCTACTAAAACATCACATTAAAGTTTCTCGACGGAATATTTTCAATAGACTTGTAATTTAAAGGGTTATCGGTTATGTCATTTATAATATTGTTACGTCAAATGAGGAGCATAGTACCAGATCTAGTACTGTATTGTTTTGAAAGAGAATTATATATTGTAGAGAAAATTATCTAGTTAAGTTTAATTAATTTGACTATAGTTAATATTTTCAAAATGTACAGGTAAAACGGCGAATTTTTGGACAGTAGGCAAGCGAGAGACTGGTGTGTGTGTCTTTGATATCTGAACTGAGTCCGGTCTCGAAGATCTTTCTTCCTCTGACATTTCTTTGTATCTCATGAAAAATCTCTTTGGAAATCAAATTTTAGGTAAAGTCAAGAAGATTTGAATTTATTAATATTTGGCTATCAGAACAGTGTCAAATGAAGATGTATTTACAAAAGTATTTATATATTAATAAGTCCTGTAACGTCAATCGCATTTTCATCCGATCTTTATGAGGCTATCTGGTCATTTTAAACGGATTTAATGACATTTATTACAAAGAAGTACCATTAATAATACTGAGGAGGAAAGAGAAGCTTTAAAACGTCCTCTCACATCAATCTCCTACAACAGGGGTGTCAAACTCGTAGCCCACAACGAACATTTTTGCGGCCCAGCCAGTATATCGGTGCACATTAATACATAATAAAATAGCAACATTTCTTCCGAAATAGGAAAGATAGTAGCAGAGAAGAGATGTCGTCAGGACGTAAATATTAAACTTTTCTTGTTCTTTTATTTATGTTTATTATAATAAAGCTGTTCTTAAAACTTTCGAACACCACGGGCACCTTTATGTACCAGCCTGACATCGCGGACCGCCCCAAACCCATGACATCCACTGCATAGGTGAGTGATTTAAATGCAATCGATATCGTATTGGTCCTCAATGATTTCATTTCTGTTTCATTCCGTTTGGCCAAGGCTTCACAAATAGTAATTCGATCCACCATGTTTTTGGTGTTAATTGGTATGGCACTCAAACATTGAGCTTCTTTTTTAATCCAACTTTGCGCAAATGGTTTAAAACTAATTTATGGTCGATCTTTAGATTCTGGGCAATGCTACGACTACTAACATGCCGGTCAACTTCAATTATTTCTGTGATTTTATCGATATTTTCGACGACGGTCCTGCCTGTGCGAGGTGCATCTTTAACATCAAAAATACCTGCACGGAATTGACAAAACCAAAATTGAACATAAGTAGCTGTTGCATTATTGGCACCATAAACACCATTTATAATTTCAGCCACCTGACTTGCATTTTCGCCTTTATCAAATAAAAACTGTAAAATGCACCGAATTTTCTCTCTTTTGTCTTCGATTTTTAACACCCTGTAACTCACAACTGAATGAACCAAACAAAAAAATGCAAAATATTTTTTAGTGTGAAATATTTTTTCTGACAACGAGCATAAATTTGAAATTGTTCGATCGATACTTCACAAGAGATCGGCACTACAGCCATCTACCGAAAAAATAATGGATTTCTTTTCCCCCAACCTAATAAATATTACGATGTAGTAATGGCTATGTAGCATTTTAATTGAGAGCAATTTAAAATCTAGGGATTTTTTTAAGGATCTAGTCTAGGATGGAATATCTTTCAATTTTCCCGCGTGACCTTTCACAGTCTGCAAAAGACGAAAATATAAACATTAAATGAGAAATCTTCACGGATCCTCAAAGAAGGTGCAGGGGACCTCAAGGGATCCAAGGAGCACAGTTTAAGAACCACTATTGAAACGTTAGTTTATTCGAAATAAGCTAACGTTTCTATGAATATGGATTTTTTTTCAGCCCAACTAAAGTTAAACCTTGTTTGTTTGTCCCAAGTTAGCCTTTGAGTTCGACACCCTTGTACACAATGCTGTTCAGGAAATCGAGGTTTAGTTCAATTTTCCGTATAGCAGACTTTCGTAAATTGATTACTTAAGTTAACCTCATTCTAAATAACATGGGATCTATAGTCAAAAAACTTGGTAATTTTGAACCATGGTTAATTGCGAAGGACTCTTGTTTTGATGACCTCATTCTGCTAAACTTTGCATACATACAACCGGACTTTAAAGTTCTGTTTCCTTTTGGAGCAATGACTCTATTATTCACCATTGTCTTGAATATCGTCAAATTGTCGACTTGTCTTGAATATAACCGGTCATGAAATATCCGATTTTGACTTCTCGGCTATTTTGAATCTTATTCCTCTTCGTAAATCTCATTCTCTTAGAATATTCAGATCTATAAATCGATTCGGACTCTGCCTTGAAACCTGTATCTGACTTCAACCTTATCACTTTTTAACCACCAAACTATAGAAACTTCTATAGAAAAACTATATAAGTTACAGAAATAATGTATTATTTCAGAAAAAAGAACATCAGTGAATATTATGAAGTATTTTACATGTCGTTTTTGTCAAACGCAATTACAATTGAAAATTAAGAAAAATAAAGCTTTGACGCATATTGTAAAAAATAATATATAAATCATGTAATATGATCATTGTGTATCCTTCGATGAAAAGTAAATTGTAAAATTTACATCACCCAGAAATTAACTATCAAAATTAAAAATATTTCAGTTGCACATACTTCTTTATTCAAAAATGAATTTAAGAGAGAAAAAAGTTGAGAGGGTTTTCAATTTCATAGAGAGGTAAATCTGAAAATAATTTTTAAAAATAAAATTAAAGCATAGAGGAACAAATTTAGCCATATTCCAAAACCAGTCAACATTGTCTCAATTTTTCATTGTACCTTTATTCTTTAAAACAGTGTGAAAATGTACTTGAAAACATATATGCTTAAAAGATACTTTTGAAATATTTTTTTAATATTATGTATCTAAAGATAGTTTATTTTTCCCAATGTCGAAATATTATTATTAAAAAAGGTTTTCAGATTTTTTTTATGTGCAAAAATGCTGAATAAGTTGAACAATTCTGTATTTCTGCCAAAATAATGTATTTTTCCATAGTAAATTGGGTTTCGGTAGCCCAGTGGTCGAGGTATCGGATCGTGGCTTACCTTGTCACGAGTTCGAGCTCAGTACCTCTGTAGGGCAGCGATGCACGTTAAATCTGTCGAGAGCTGAAACGTTCTCCCGTTGGCGTGGTGGTGTAGTTAGGAGAGGGGGGCAGCTCAGGTGTCATCCACGTCACTTGACCATGGTTTAAAATTATGCGGTCCGTCGCCAAAAGCCCTCGTGTAGCTAAACACAGTGCGACGTTAATATTCACTCACACATTCACTCACACATTCACTCCATAGTAAATTCTATCTCCTTGATAATTCCATGTTTTAAGGACAAAAGAATTTCCTTTAGTGTATTTCAAAAGCATTCTAATGCAATTACTTATGCGCATGAAGGTAGCAAAACTTGCAATGAAAATTCAATATTTAATTAATGAAAAACGCGAACACATATATAAAACTTTTCCAGATAGTTAAAATTGAATTTTTCTTTTACAATAGAACGACAATCCATAAATCTTACAAATTGTATTCAACAGGGTCACTTCTCTTATGCATCAGAGTAATGACAACTTTCTCATATGTTTCTGCTTACATTTATATAATAAAATAGCATAGCATATTCTGTTATTATATGCCTTTATGTCAATAATATAAAGGCACACTATTTAAACTGAAGATGCTTTTGAAGTAACGCCTTATTCATGTCCTGTAATAATTTAGTTACTTTGTATTTAACCTTTTTCATTATTGACGTAAAACATTTTATTTCGTTGATAAAAGATAATTAAAAAAGATGTTTGTATCATTTTTCAAAACATATAAAAAAAATTAATTGCATCATAACAAAAATACGATCTAAATTTTGCAGTATGCTAATATGACGACTAAGGTAAACATAGAGAATAAGTACTAATATTAGTAGAGAATATAGTAATATTCTCTATCATAGAAACATGAATTATTAACTTATCACTACAGAAGAAGCATATGCCAAAATTATAATATATTATATATCTACATATATTATTAACTTCAAACTTTTATGTGAGTCCTATTACAATTCGAAGTGTTTCTAATAACTTTAAGAATTACATAACGCCTTCCGGTAAATTATTATTCCAATCTATTTTACAAAATATTATCAATCATCTCAAAGTTACAGCTATTATTAATAATAGTAAAATTTTCATAAATTACTTAAAAGAAAAAAATGTGCTCTGTGTATAGTTACGATTCTAAATATTTACTTAACTCGATACATATTAACGATATAATAAAGATTCTCTCACAGAGTAATGATAACTATGATATAGAGTGTTCTAAATTTTAAAAATTTATAGAATCTCATTAAGTTCTTAAAGAAAATTATGTTAATTTCAGCTCAATTATTTCAATTTTTTTCTTTTTTTTTAAATTTATTTAATATATTTAATATAATATAAAACATTTTTGTATTTATATATAAGGATTGTAACATTATAACTCTTTGATTGTAATTTTAGCAGCATTTCTTCGTCTACATTTTATTTAAACTTACTTATGTACACAAATAAGAGGGAAAGTTGAAGCCTTGAATATGTTTAGTCTTGCAATGTTTGCCCGAAACCTAAGGGTTTGCTACTGTGACTATTTTTATAATGTACTTTCTTGCCATTTTCTTGAGTATTGTTCCACTTTAAGTTAAATTTATATTAATTTATAGCAGAATATATATAATATTAATTATATTTATACATGCAATAAAACCTGTTTTTTGTGTGATATGTATGAACCACATAAAAAGAAACCACACAAAAATATATTCAAAAATATAATTCATAAACTCTTGCATATAACAAACTTTATCGACATACAGCAGAAATTTTTCATACGATATAGAGGGACCGCATAAAAAAGTCACGCTTGTAAAATAAGTCAATTATTTACGAAATTTATTAGAAAGTACTTTCAAACAAAATAAATAATTAAGTTACACACAGAATCATTTTAAAAATAATTAATTTCTCATTGTATACTTGGAGAAATTTTCAAAATACACATACATAAATCACTGCTACTCATCGTAATCCAAATCGCACGTCTTTCTGTGATGAATTAGCTCAAAATCGCTTTCGTCACTTCAAGGTAAAATTTTAAGTGATTTATTTTTGGCACCATAAAGTAAGTGATAGTTTTTTGGGATAATATTAGGTTGATCAGTTGCTGGAAACGTCACAATAACACGAAATGTATGATCGAAGCTTTTTCTGGAATTTCCAACACCTTTCATAATATGCATCTATTTTAAGAAAATACTTTTCCAATTTGTTGTAAAAAGCTGAATCTCTGCATATATTTTATCTACTCTCAAATAATTCGACTCATCTTGTCCGTATTCATAACTATCAAATTATTGATAATGTCACTGTCATTGAAAGTTTCGTCTTCAATCAAGCGCGTTAAGAGAAAGGAATTGAACGTGTATTGTCAAGAAACCACTTTCAAAAAATGAGCAAAGCGTCTTGAAGTGCATATATGTCCATTGATAGAAAACATAACAGGCCCACTAAAGCCGTTGAAATTCGTACACCGCATAAAAAAGGATAGCACAAAAAAAATCGCACAAAAATAAAAATCGTGCAAAATAAATCGCATTAAAACAGGTTCTACTATATAATTCAAATTAAAATATCTTGTAAATAATCGGAGTTATTACAAGATAAGTTACCAATTTAAAAATTCTTTCTAAGTAATAGGAGAAAATGTGAAGTTAGAATTTCAATACAAATGTTTGTGCTTATACACTCAGCAGGTCAAGAGCTCTCCAAAAACTAATCAATTAAAAGCTACATGATATTAAGTTACCTAATATTGATAATTAAAGGTAGATATTTATCAATTATTAAAACTTTAAATTTGGGAAGCAATTAGTAGTGGAATTTTTAATAACCAATCAAAAATAAGTGCAAATATAGTAATAAAAGTTTAACGAAAAATTATCTGCTTTCAATGCATTTCTTTCTGAAAGTAAAATTTCAGCTTTAAGAAACAACAACTTTCCTGCTTTTTAGACTTGGAACTCCTCAATAGAATTGTAATGTTGGAAGTTCTCCAACCGAGAGATAAAATTCTAATACTACACAATACTCTAGTAACACGTTGTTAGCCTAATTTAAAGATTTCAAGCAATTATGAAAAGATCACTTTAAGTGTTAACTTTTCAAAGTGTTGCAAACACTTATCAAAGAGTAGAAACATAACAAAAGATTAAAATTAGTAATTTAAATGCTAATCCAATTTTTTGCTCTCAGCTCCAAAACTATAACGATTGGCTCTTCAGAATGGAAATAGGTTATTTAAATTAGTTTAAACCTGCGCTTGCATGCTCTTAGAATAATTAAACAAAGGAATCCCTTTCTAAAAGACAAGAACTTACACAATCACTTAAGAGTACTTGACTAAAGCATCTTTTGAAAATTCCAATAGAAAACTAATAGGATCTAATTAGAATAAATTAAAATTCTTCTTCTCTTTTTTAGTTTTCTTTAATGAACTTAAAGCGAAATCAATTTTTAAATGCTACTATATTATTTAAATATAAACAATCGAAATTCTCTTATAAGATACAATATTCTATTTTGAAAAATATACTAAAAGAGAAGTCAATTATCATATATTGGTTATAAAAAGAGAAATAAATTGGTATTTACATACTATATCATCCATCAATTTCTTCAAATCAAAAGACGTCGCCAAATGCAACGAGATGCAGTCAATAGTGGTAACCACTCTTTCGTGTATGATCCAATATGATAATAATAGAGATGATAGCTTTTGGCAGCATTTTTTTAATCGGTTATATCTTTTGATTTGGCGGAATTAATCTGCGGTATAGTACGAAAGTACGAAAAATGTTACGTCTCAAAGCCTTAGGACGTTTAAGGTATCCGACTACGTTCGGAACCACGATTTTGCAAAGCGCATAAATGGATAATTTTCATGATATTTAGTGTCTCTTAAATTAGAACATATGCATAAAATTGTTTTAAGGACATCTTATCAAAAAAAATTATTTAAGTACAAAATTTTGGCAAAAAATTAACTTATAGTTATCTTTTTTCCAAATGTCCTCCTTTTGTGAAAAATGCTTCTATTGTAATAATATTTTGCCTGTATATAGCTCAGACCTCTCTACAGAGGCTCAACTAGAATTTTTGAAATATATAACTTAGAAATGGGTTTATTCACATTTTACGACAACAGAGGGGAGCATATTTAAGAAAAAAACTCCAATAATTATTTCAATTGATGGTAACTCTGAAAATAATGTGAATTTTTCAAAACATCTAGTTGAGCCTCTGTAGAGAGGTCTGAGCTACATACAGGCAAAATATTATTACAATAGAACTATTTTTCACAAAAAGAGAACATTTGGAAAAAAGATTATTCTAAGTTAGTTTTTGCCAAAATATTATATTTAAATAAATTTTTTTGTGTCAAAATCTCCTTAAAACAATTTTTTGCATATAATTTATTCTGAGTGACACTAAATATCATAAAAATTATCCCTTTATGCGTTTTTTTAAAATCACGGTTCCGAACGTAGTCGAATACCTTAAATCATATTCTTAAGTAGAAAAAAAGTATTTTCTGGGTTTGATAAAATGCATGTGTAAAGTTCTAATGAAAATTTAAACTCAAATTTTGATTGATAGAGGTGTGTAATATCGCCATTAGAAAAATTCGTAATTTTTGGTCATGATCAAAAGTTTTCTCTTTGAGATAAAAATTCAAAAACCTTTGTCAAGCCTTACATATAGAGATTAGTGAATATTTTAAAACATAATACAACGTAATTTTTAGTAGCTACATATTTCTCAAAATTATGCTCGGTAGAATCGGGATTCGAACTCAAGAATCGATTTTTGCATTGTCAGTGATGAAGTTCATGATCTTGTTTATTGGAATATAGATTACCACAGAATGAGCGAATTCTTTCATCTAATTCAGATAACTATGATACTGTAAAACTAAAATGACCCCGATGCGATATAATAATACATTACACTGCAAATACAAAATGTACTGCTCAGATTTATGAAAAACTCTTTAACATTTTTCATTCTTGACTTCAAATATTTTAAATTGTAGAAAGAAATAATCAAGAAAGTACTTTTGCCCTAATCCAAGTTTCCTTATTCCGACCATTTAATGATTTACAGTTTATTAGTTGAAAAGCTTAATTTATTTTTGTTTTTATGAGTTGATTATTTTATTTGAAAATTCAAAGCTAAAATCCTTCAATAATTAAAACCTGGATTATTAACCCACGGTTTAAACATATAATTAGAAAATGAAGTGATAATGCGAAAGTTCATAGGTTATTAATTAATGCTGCAGAGCGTTGGATGTTAAAGATGAAGCAAAATATGGTAGATTTGGAGATTGGGTTCAATAAAACTCTCTTCAGGGTAACAATCATTTGTTACTTTTGGTTAGGTTATCCAAAGATAACATGTGCCATTAACAAAAATACAAAAATTAGGGACAAAGAATATGGGTGGGGGGGTAATAGAGACCACATTCTTTCCTCACTTGGCCTTTACTTAGCTGAGTGGTCGATTGAAGGCGCTTCCGTCACTTGGGACAGTCGGTTAAGAGTTATTACCACAAGAGTGGTTACGATTCTGCATTAGATTTACCCAAATAACTATTAAAGAATGACTACATAAATTTAAACCCAATTAAACGTGATAATCAGCATTATAGCTATTACCATTTTTTTGCAGGTGAAGCACAATATGAGTACTTTGAAATTCAGTTCAAATTTAAGTGAAGAATGCATCTCAGTTCTCACAACTGCCATCAGCGGAATCGGGCATCGCCTTAATCAAAAGTTGTTAGCTAATTAGAGACTATATACAGAGTGATTCTAAAATGATGAGGCTAACTTTGAGGGTTGGTAAGCTAACTAAAATAATATTTCTATACAGGACTGAATTGGCGATGAGGTGCATATAGGAAAAATAACACATTAATGGAAACAAAACACTTAACATACTTAACAAGTGATTCCGTGCAGTAAATGTTAAAACAGTTTTAGAAATTGCATCCACCAGCAGTCCAACAGTAAAACTCTCCAAAAATGTTGGCTTATTATCATGTAGACGACATGCTACAGTCGTTGTGTCGGGTGTTTCTTCCACATGGTCCAAGATTATTTCTTCCAGGTGTGTTTGTTGTACAGTTCTCGATCTACCCTTAAAGAATCTCGATCTACCCTTCCTTTAGTACTCACGATAAATGAAGCATTTTCACACAGCTGTGGATGTAATCGCTAAAACATTTTGTAGTTCGGCATTCATCCCCTTGGAAAACGTTCCTGATACAGCTGTAGTGATTCTGTGCCTTTACCATTAGCAGAATTCTACATTAGATGATGTCTGCCTTTTCACTATTAATAAAATCACCCATAACAACCGAAATCTCCAGCGCAAATGCCTTTTTTGTTAGTGCAGCAGACCACCGGCACGTCAGTTTGCTGCCTTCAACTTCAATTATCACCAATATTGTCATCCAATCACGTCGTAAAGGTCAGTAAGCATGCATTATGGTAGGTGGGTGCAATTTCTAAAACTGTTTTAACATTTTCTCTAAGGAATCCCTGTTTAAGTATAATGCTAATGAACGTTTTATGTTTTCGTTAATGTGTTAATTTTGTGTTTGTGTCTCAATGGGGCGTTTTCGCCAATAAATTTCTAGGAATTAAATTTTTGCTTCAGTGAGCTCTACCACCCTTCTAAGATTTTCGCATCATTTTAGAATCACCCTGTAAATAGACAAAAACATATATTGGGATAACTTCATAGCTGATTGATATTTTCTCTTTATAAAGAGTCCAAGGTGTGAAAAAAATACAGAATCCAATACATTGCTTGTATTTTTGACGTTACATTTCATTAAACTGTATTCTTTCTGAAAAGCAACCAAAAAGAGAGAATACAAGACTTTTTCAAACAAAACACCATATTTCTGAAAAAGTTTAACTCTTTAACCAGTAAATCTTCAGACTATTTCAATTTTTTATAAATAAATTCATTCGCAAGGAAAACAATTATTGATCATCGGCAGTTCGATTACATATAAACGATATAAAATTACATCTATGCATGCGTGATACGCAGTGATTCTTAAAACGTTATAAAGCCTTGAACCCCTATGCAAAAGTAGGACCCACCTGTGACAGTATATGGCATACGTTCCCAAATAATCGTACAAAGGGTAACCCGTAACAAATAAATGTGCATGAATCACAATCTCACCAAGCTAGATACAAACTGAATCAACCAACTTCCACTTTTCAACCAATTGAGTAATGGTGGTGTATGTTGGTAGGTCTATACCATAGGCTCCCAGCCTTTTTTGAACTTACGACCCCGCCTTTTCTAGTGAATATTTCGATACCGCTCCCCTCCCACTCCAGAGAAATAAGAGCGTACATAATACATGTTGAAAACACGAATTTTTTAATATTCTATTACTAATAGAATATATTTTTTAATTTAGTTTTTTTCTAAGGCTTTCAATTTTTTTTTTTTTTTTTTTTTTGCTTGAAATAGCTATTGCCACGAATATACACTTTTAAACACATACAATCAACATAAGGAAACCAGTATTAAAGTTTACTTTTGTTAGTACATAATCAGAGTGTTTTTTTAGTCTTTTTAGGACTATATTTGGTTAATTTTCCCATGCTCCTTCATACCATCTCAAAAACCACTAACTTATTCTGGGTTTTTACTGCCCCCCGAAAACCTCAAACGCCCACAAGGGGGCATTATCGCCCACGTTGAGAATCTTTGATCTAGATGTAGACGCGAACGATGGACATGACGCAATAAGGCAGTTATGTTACAGTTGCCAGTTGGTTTATAATCCAAAATTTACAGTTTTTCAAATAATATGTTCAGTATTAACATTTAAAAGATCAAAATAATTCGGATCACGATCTAGTTCAGGTCGAGTCGCGAACAATACGAAGTCCCCTTGAAGTAGAGGCCCTAGGTCCGGGTCAGTTGATTCAGGCCTTAAAACGTCCTCAATGATACGAGCATATGTGAGATCCATATTCATGAAATATTTTATATTCGAAATTATACTAAAGATAAGCAAATGTTGCTGAATATTGAAATTGCAGTAAAAATTATCAGAAAGTACACCAATTTAACTTCAAATTCACAAGACTAAACATATAGAGTTTCATATTAAAATCCGACTACGACAGTCTAAATGCTATGGGGAATTCAATTATGTTCAAATGACAAGTATGACGTTTCCTATAACCCATTACATTATAACCATTCCTTTCTGAACCTGCTCCTCGTGCTCAAGCATGCGAAAAATAATATTTTTAATTTATGAAAAATTAATTCTATGTCCACTTATATGACTTGCATTTTAAAGACAAGTAAAAAACACAAATTTATCAACTTAGAATTAAATATTTTGCTAATTCTAAGAACCGAAATTCAAAGGAAACACATGCTCTAAAAAGAAATTTTACCGTTTACAGCCCAGATTTTTCAAAGATTTATAGCAACAAATTCGCAGACTTCGTGATGTTTCTTGCTATAAAACGCTTTAAGAACTTGAAAAGGTCATAAAAACGAATACAAGAAGAAACGTAGTATAAAGATTCTCTCATTCTTGCAACATCATCAAGTTTTATTTTAACAGTGCAAGAAAGTCCAAGCTGTGTGTAATTTATTTTTTTAAGAAAATATGAAAAAGAAGTTCTAAAATATCTTACGCTTGGTCAATTTCAGTAAAACATACTGAAGCTCCCTTTCGAGAACTGAAAACGAATGAATTAGTGAAATGAAATTTGGAAAAAAAGTGAATTCGTAGAAATAAAGCTAGTAAATATTTTAAGGTCGTTTTATTTTCTTCCAGTTGCATTAAAAATAAAAAAAATTCAACAAATAGGATATAGAAACTATTACAAGGTTTAAAAATTTATACAATGTTTTTTTTTCTTTATAAGTTTCCAATTTATTGTCTAATATTTGTTTATTTTCTCTCTCACAGTTTTATCACTTGTTTTTCAGCTACTGTGATTTATGATTATCGAAATAATGCTTGGAAACGAATGCTTGGTTTTGTCAACATCATTGTAAAGTTGAAATATTTATACAAGCTATTTTTGCCACAATCTGGAATAACAAAACAAGCTTGCAAAACGTGGGTATTTCAAAATCTTTCAAAATCTGAAAACAAAAAGACTATTTATATTTTCTTTGCTTCATAAATTGGAGAGACGATAGGATAATGTTAATAAGAAATGTGAAAATATTTCTTTTACTGGAATTATTTTTAACTGAATATTATAAGAACAGAAACATTAATCATTTGGTCAATTGCTCAAGACTTTTCAGCTTTATCTAATCAAAATTATTACATTTGAAAACAACTGTAATTATAATGAATGCACACGAAGATTTCAATTTTTCTCACTGTGTAGTTCAATCTAAATTGAAGCTTGTTTATATAGTTTACAAATACGTTATTTTTCTCGAAAAGTAGCTTTTTTACTGTGCGATGATAAGAATGATAACAGATTAAATCATACTAATTAATCTCTCTCATACATTAATTTTTTAACATTAAATTATATACTTATATTAAAAATTATTTGTGGTTGTTAAAATTCCCCATAAATGAAGTATAAGTATAGCTTGTGTTCCCTTCTTAACATATGTATATCAAATATTGCTATAATCATAAAAACATCGCATTAATAAGCATTTATATGCATAGAGTGAAAAAAACTATATGTATACTTCATTATAACTTTTTCATTTACACTCAACGTCTTTCTTTTTTCTTTTGGTATTATCAAAATATACCACATACTTGAAAGGTATTGTACGTAAAAATATTCATCTTTTTTTCATAAAAAGTAAGTTATTTTATCAGTTTTCATAATTTATTGGCATTATTTTAAAACATATTGAGAGGTGAAAAGAAGTAATTAAATCTTTATGTTACAAAGAAGCTGTAAAGTCCTTCACTTTTTAGTAATTTTAGCAACTCTTTTTTTTTATATTTTAAAGATGTTATTGAGTTTTCATAAATTGTTCATCACAAAACGGTTTTATTTTATCTTTGAAGTAGGCAACAACAGTTTAGCAGACACAACAATATTGTGTATAAGGATTGGGAGTAATACGTAAAGAACATCAATGCACACATGAAAATCAATCATGCATTTTTTTTATAATGCCCGTTTGTTTATAGTTATTTAGAATCAATTTTCAATAAACTACATTTTATTCAAAAAGCAAATTCGTACATATTTATTTCAGCTTTCATTTTAATCTTAAAATGTATTTTGTTATGATTTTTAAGACAAATGTGTGGAAAGTAAAATCTTTTACATAAGCAAATTACACCCATTCAGATCTTGAATCCATCAAAGATCATTGAACCTAACCTTAAATTCTTCAGATAGTATAGTGTGAAAGATCGATAAAACTACCAATTAAAATATCATCCTTCTGATCTGTGGTTCAAAACTTCCATTCCATCACCAGTAACCTATCAAAATGTTCAACAGATTCACTTCTAAGTAGGAAACATATACAAATATCACGATAATCCTTGATAGATTTGAGCCCATAAGCCTTCCGCCAATAAGTCACACCACCAGACAAAATGCAGCCACTTTTAGATTTGGCTACCGTACAAATTATCTTCGACTAAATCAACCTGTTCTGAACCAGTATTATATGGTTAAATACTAGTACGCTTCAAAAGTTCCCGGATTGAGCCTATAAACGTGGAAAATTTTGCAGTAGAGCGACTACAGTAACATTTCTGCATTCTTTCCCTTTTTATAAAAGGGTTTGTTCCAAATCCCAAGGTGGATGGGTCACCATAACGTCGTATTTTATAGGCGGGTGCATTTAGTTGTCGGTGATTGAAAGAAATTGCGTTTGTTAAGCATATAATGAATATTAAATTTGTGTTTGTTTGGAAAAAAATGCTACGGAGCCTTACGAAATTTTGAAGCATGTGTATGGCTGTGATACATTATCGCGAAAGCAAGCTTTTGAGGGGCATCGACGTTTCAGAGAAGGCAGGGAAAGAGTCGAAGAGGACAAACTCTCTGGACGTCCGCAGACTTCCCGCACCTCTGAAAACACCGAAAAGGTTTCTGTGGTGGTACTTAAGAACAGGCTTTAAAAAACAGAATCAGTTGAGATATCCTCGGTCATATGCAAATGGATACTGATTAAGGATCTTATCCTGCATAGGTTGAGTCAAAATATCGTTCCCCGCATGTTAAACGAAGACTAATCTGCAGATGAAGTTAAAAATGCATCACAGGCTGAATTAAAGGACATGGCTAAAAATGGATTCCAGAAATCTATCGATGACCTTTACAAGCCATGACAAAAGAATGTTGTTGCTCAAGGGCCTTATTTCGAAGGAGGATGTGTTTCAGCAGTTTAATTGGAAAATAAATTTAAATTATATATAGACTCAGTCCGGGAACTTTTGAATCCTACAACATAAAACGGAAAATATTATTAAAATGGCTTATGATTTGTTCCCTTTTTCATTAGTCCTTATGCAGTTTTCTTTTTTTCTTTATTTAATTTTAATCATTTCTTCCCTCATATCATTATCCCTTAAACACTAAAGCTTAATTTCAACTCCATAATTATTTATCTATAACATATCAGTTAATAGATAAACTATCATTGATCGAGAAATTGTAAATTACAGATTATTTCTTGATACAGCAATATACAAATAGGCTACATCAGATGTTAGGCCAGTGCATCTCAAAGTTTCAATATCCGCGACCCAATATTCAATCACAATTTTCATCGCGCCCCCCTCATACAATAACAACGCATTGAATTCAATAATGCCATACTTTGACGCTAAAACTACGATACGATCTTAACCTCTTAAGTGCCATCGGTGTATATAAACGTCTCGCTCAGTCAAAACGTTTATTTCCCAGTACATATATATACGTCTTTCTGAAGAACGAACTGCTATCCATGAAATTATTCAGAAGGCTTTGAAATGCAATAAAAAGACCTTGACACTGCGAAAGGTTTACTTATTTCAGATTATTTGCTTCTTTATTCCTTCCCCCACAATACATCGCATACGCACCCCTACTTTGAAAACAGTTGGCACTGGGATAACTCTTAATCTGCAGTTGAGGGATTAATTATAAATCGTACAGATTATTAAGATTAGTGCTATTTTTTTTTATTTAATTTTATGTATGGCAATCTCATGTTGCCACTGGTAATTATTAAACTTGCTCTTAGTATTGTTAAATTAATTAGAAAATATATTGTGCAGCATTGACACACATTTATAAGTGCAATATATCAACGTAAATGTGTATTTTTTATGTCAGAATGTATTTTGTTTGTTTACTTTCAGTTAATTAATAATTTTTTTCAAATATTCTTTTGTTTTTGACTTTTCAATATGCTCGCACCCCCCTCGTAGAGTTGTAGCGCCCCCCAAGGGGGTGCGCCCCATAGTTTGAGAAACGCTGTGTTAGGCTCATTTCCTTTTTGTAATGTTTAGAGAATTATTTGTAGTCATATTTAGGTTTATTTTTCCAAGCTTTTTGAAGACATATCTTTAATTTATAAGAATTTTTAAACATATTTCAATCTACCGTTGTTTCTGTATATTTCATTGCTAATTTTCATTAAATGACAGAAATATCCCATAGGGAAATAATGTATTCACTTAATCTTAGTAAGAATCCAGAACTTAATTTTATTTTTATAGATATCATAAGCATACTATTACTAGAATTTTAACAGATCTCAGATGTGTGTATAAAAAATAATATCAATATATATATTTAGTGTCAATAACTTTCAATTGTAGACAATTTTAAAAGCATTTAAAAATTAAATTACATTAAATAAATAAAAGATAAAACTAATACAGTGAACATTATTAAAAGATTTCTACAAAATAATTTCTTAAAAAATACACTGAACAATTTTGAGATTAAGGTATACATGTTCTATTTATAGCGGTGTTAAAACTCTGGGTTCTTAACCTCTGAACATTTCTTTTTTTATAGAGGAACAATTTTTTATGCTTGCTGATTAAAAAGTTAAAACTTTTTTTTTATATTTCTCTTGATTACTTTTCCGTATACTGAATTTATATATTTTATACAACACTTAGACATAACTGCAAGATATAAATGTGTATAATACCGATATTCAAAACAGGCAAAAGATTTTCCAACCAAGTAATAATTGTTTGTTAAATATAACAGATGGGCCTTCTTAATAAACCATGGTTCAGGCATAAACTAGTTTGAACCAGTCTCGGCTCACTTAATCTATGGTTGAAGTGGGACTATTGAGTTGATATATTGAACAGCTTGTATGCTTTGTTAAATTAACTGTTCATTTGAAAAATGGGTGTATTGTCGCTAAGGTGTTGGTAGTGTTTGAGTGAGCAACATGTATTTAATTATTTATAATCAGCTATAACAATTTAGCGTGTATAATTCATATAATTTAACTTAAGTAGCCATTTCTACACTAAACCAAGATGACCAGTTAAGAGAGTATTTATCATATGTTTAAACATGTAATACTCTATTTAAGAATTTGTCTCCAATTCAAGCAGAACTAGAA
This sequence comes from Trichonephila clavipes, assembly GCA_019973935.1. NCBI lineage: Eukaryota > Metazoa > Arthropoda > Arachnida > Araneae > Nephilidae > Trichonephila > Trichonephila clavipes. Next base: position 917,329 of record BMAU01019099.1, on the reverse strand, counting down.
ATTAAGAAATAAAAATGTTACGCATTTTCTGCCTTCTAGCGTTTCCTAGCTAATACTAATCTAACATAGTATAGTTATTTTTGATTGAAGCTTTTTTTCAAATATTTATATCCATTAATACATGACTTAGGAAAAAGTTTAAGAGATAAGAAAATAGGTAATATTAATAATTACTTTAAATGATATATTGTAATTTTTCCATTCAATATAAATTCAAATGAAAACCCGAAAGTTGAAAGAAATGATATTTGAGTTATTAGTCACTGAATAAAAAATTCTTCTCTCTTATTGTACGTACTGTGAGTTTTTCAGTTTATAGAGAGATATTTTTTAATACTTCTTACTTTCATTCATAAAGATTTAAAATGTTTTTAATTAACAAATCTTTAAAAAAAGTGTAATTAGATTTGAATTTCAGATGATGTTTAACGAGAAAACCTAATCTTATAAATATATTTTTAGTATAGATTTTTTTTCCTCAAAATAATTAAATATTCTGATAATATTCTCTAATTTCTTAATTAAGGGTTTAAGTAATACCTTCATTGTGGCATAAAATGTAATTAATATAAAAAATAAACACAAATAAACAGCCTCATTAACTTACACATTTCCTAAGGGTCTATAAAATGATCCAACAAATACCACAAGCATTCATTTTTATAAATCTAGGAAAGAATTTGCTAAATGTTTGAGAAGTTTGCTGTTGGTAAATTATTACAGGTTTTATACAATATGAAACTAAATTAAGCTTATAGAAATTTTCTAGTTCATTGCTGTATGAATGGGCTTTTTATAAAAATTATTCTGCACGTAAAAGTGAAATATATTTTATTTTAATTCTTAAATGCTGCCTAAGGCGTGACATATATCATTCCAAATAAATTTGGTTTTTGAAATACACAAGTTCATTTTTACTAGAAAGATTTTCTTCTTCAAGAATTAATTATCAACTTATCTTAGAAACTACTTCGATTAATTTTAATTCTACTTAATTTAGTATCTAGTTATCCTTAGAAAAATTATGTAGTATATTTTGCTTTCTTTTCTATGAATTTTTAATTAATCATTTAACTATCATGTATAATTTTAATGGGTTTGAATGTTACATTTGAAAATGATCTGATTTCATGAGATGCGATACATTCAATAAAAATTTCAAATATTTCCTAATTTTTTTTGGAAAAAAATATTTTGAAAACCCAGTATATAAAATAATTAATTTTTACTCACACGTATTTAGAGTAATTCCATAAAACATTGTTTACAATAAATTTCAACGCAACAGAAATCATTCTCACAAAAAATTCTTTCTCCTATCATTATTTTTAGCTCGCAAAGTGATCATTAAAAATTATGAGAAAAACATTAAAGAACCATCATGACAGAAACAGAAAAAGTTGTACTTACAAATTCTTAACGTTCTTCAAACGGACTAAAAGCATTTTTAAGAGGTATCCAGAGATACGGAAACGGATTTTATAGTCATCAAAAACAGATCATTAAAAAGAATCTTAAAATTAAAATTTCCTTATAGAATTCTATAGAATATAATTCCATTTTTTGGCAGACAATTACTGAATGTTTCTCGAAGAAATCTACAAGCAATTATTTATTATTTTTAATAGTGTGAAATTGCTTTCCTTATGAATAAAGGGCAAAATATATTCTCTGACTTAAAAAAATATTGCTTTTTATTATTTTCTGTTGCTTTTCATCAAGCAGAAAAACTCTGCTCCAGATTGCATGAAAAATTATTGACATTTTAGTTACTGTTTTCAAAATTTAATTAGTTTTCAAAAATCAATTGTTATGTTTTTTAAAAACACACAAAACAGAAACTTGGTTTAATTTTATTGATATTAAGGTAGTTATGAGTTAGCTAACTAAAGAGTGTTTTTTTTCCAGGTATAGAAGTTTAAGTTGGCATTACTTTCCAAGATGGCGACCGATTTAACAGCTGTCAAGTGATTTATTCTCAGTTTGGTTTCGCAATTCATCAAAACGATCAACAAGCAAGGCGTAGATTCGTCGAATGGGCCCAAAACGAGATTGCCGTTGTTCCCGATTTTCATAGGCAAATTTTGTTTAGCGATGAAGCGCACTTCTGCTTGAATAGCTACGTCAACAAACAAAACTGCCGCATTTGGAGTGAAGCTGATCCACAAGTGTATGTCGAAACACCGTTACATCCAGAAAAACTGACTGTTGCGCTTTATGGGCTGGTGGAATCATTGGTCTGTACTTCTTCAAAAACGATGAATGCCACAACGTTACAGTCAATGGTGATCGGTATAGAGCCATGATTACTAACTTTTTCATTCCTGAATTAAACAATCATGATGTTCAGGAGCTGTGGTTCCAACAAGACGGCGCAACATGTCACACAGCTCGTGCCACATTCGATTTATTGAAAGACACGTTTGGTGACCGCCTAATTTCATGTTTTGGACCTGTGAATTGGCCTCCAAGATCTTGTGGTTTAGCACCGCTAGACTATTTTCTGTGGGGCTATGTAAAGTCATTGGTCTATGCGGATAAGCCACAAACGCTTGACCATTTGGAAGACAACATTCGCCGTGTTATTGCCGATATACGGCCACAAATGTTGGAAAAAGTCATCGAAAATTGGACGTCCAGATTGGATTACATCCGAGCCAGCCGTGGCAGTCATATGCCAGAAATCATATTTAAAATGTAATGCCACAAGATTATCTTTCGAATAAAAAAAATTCATGTCAATCGAATAATACATCGTTGTTTTATTGCAATTTAAAGTTCTGTACCTCTAAAAAAACACCCTTTATATGATATACCATTGGGTATTGGAAAATGTCTGAAATCAGCGAATAAGCCAAATATACTTCTATTTTATCGCTTTAAGTAATATTGTTTTGTATCTACACCAGGGGTTAGCAACCTATGGCCCGCGTGCCACATGTAGCACGTGGTGCAATTTTCGCTGGCACTCTGCACTACTCTAAAAATTCGTCAATTTTTGAGTGAATGGAAATTGATAAATTTGTAATGGACCTTATTTGACAAACATCTTCAGAATAAAGGACATTTACGGAATTATGTGAAAAATTCTGAAATATAACTTTTCAGATAGATTTACAGCTATATTGTAAATTATTGAATGTCATTGCTGGAGAGATTTAGTTGTTTGAAGAGAGAAAATTGCAAGTACTCAGCTTTCCGCTTTTGTTTCTACATATTTAAGTAAAAAATTTGCTCATATGAAAAATATTTCGCCTCGGCAAAAAGAAATTATTTCACAACTGGATGCTCAGAATCGTGTCAAATTGAAAGTCACAAATTTTACCCTTGATTTTGCAATATAAAGTAGAGCTGTGCAATTTATTTATTTATTTTATTTATCTTTTTATTTAACTATAATTAAGATAGGTACTTATATTTTCTGTCATTTATTTCTTAGTTTAATAAATATGTATAACAAATACATATTACATGTATCATTTTAATATTTTTATTTTTGTTAAAGAAATAGTTATATATTTTATGCTGTTTATTTTCTTGTAAAGAAATATTTTTGTATGTTGCAAAATTAATACACAATAAAACTGTAAAAATATCTATATTCTTAACCTCTATTCACGAGAATCGAATTGTTTCAAAAATGTTCTACTGCGTGGCAAGCTGAATCATATTGGTAGATTGGTTTGGCACACCCCATCTAAAATGTTGCCTGATCTACACTATAAGGTTTGTTATATGAGTTGCATAATGCTGAACCTTAGTCAAGAGTGACAAATGAAATTTAAAATTGCATTGCTACAACTGAAAACACGGAGACCACATATCTTTTTCTTTTAATTTTTATTACTGAGAACATTTTTTACGAGGGATGATCAGAAAACAGTTAACAAGCCACAGCATTTGAAAACTACATATTGTGGAGAAATTTTATTTCCCCAGAGTGAAGACAAATGGCGCTACTTGTCATACAACTGGTTTTGTGGGTAGGTAGTTAAAAGTTTCCAGACGGTTCAAGGTGATTGAAAAGACAAAACGCTTAGGAAATTGGTCTCGTTTGCAAGAGCAAGCCGTGATTCGATTTTTATGGGCAAAGAAAGTGCCCGCATCTGACATGCACTGTAAAATCATGTAAGTTTATGGTGAAGAAGCAATGAGCGGACAACATGTGGCGAAATGATGTTACTCTTTTCAATCAGGTAGACAGGATGTCGAAAACCGCAATATGGCAGGGAGCAGCCGGCAAAGTTCTTCACGGCACGCATTGAAGAAATGATTCAAAATGATCGATGGGTAAATCTGAGTGAAATCTCGTCAGAGTTGGGACTGAGCTACGATAGCGTGCAGCATATCGTTTCTGACGTGCTGCGATATTCCAAGAACATTGCTGTGAAATCATCCGCCGAGAACTGGCTCAATGGACAGGGACCTGATTTGTACCGAGACGGGTTAAACAAGTAGGTTCTACTTTCTGATAGATGCCTAAGTAGACTTGGTGATTATGTTGAAATGTGATAGGCCAGTGCTTCTCAAAGTTTCAATATTTGCGAACCAATATTCAATCATAATTTTCATTGTGCTCCCTTCCATACAATAACATTGTATTTAATTCAATAATACTAAACTTTGACAGTAAAGATACAATATAACATTAACATCTTGTACCGTAGGCGTATATAAGCATTTCGCTCAGCCAGTGCGTTAATTGTCTCGTACGTATATATATGTCGCTCCTAAGTGGGGTATTTTGTATGCACTGCTATCCATAAAATTATTCTGAAGGCTTTTAAGAGCAAAAAAAGGACCTTGGCATGGATTGCGATGGATTTACTTACTTCAGAGGATTTGCTTACTTATACCTTTCACGGTGACGATGACATCTCCTGATGAAATATGGATATTATGTGATAGCCGAAGTGCTATCCAACACCTTAGCGACTGGACAAATGTTGGAGACAAAACATCGGTCTCAATTCTTAAAAATCTTAAAGAACTTTCCCAGCAACATGAGATATACTTCCAATGGATTCCATCTCACATTGGTCTCTTTGGCAATGACACAGCTGACCTTTTAGCCAAGGAAGGTATCACTGAAGATTTAATGTCGAGAAGAACTTTGACCTTCTCGGAAATTTTTTCTAAAACGAAATCTTTGATTCAAGAACTATGGAAGACTCCTCCGACTCACCCCTGGTATAATAGGCAGGCCCCAGGTGGTGCCCTTTCCATCAAGGCGGATAGAGTCGTCCAAACAACTATTAGTAGGCTTGCAAGTGGACACATTAGAGGCCTTTCCTTTCACTTAGGCCAGAAAATTTACGAGAATTGTACTAAATGCAATTTGGTACAGGCAACTCCAGATCATCTTTTGTTTTGTGCAGGACTTGATAGGGAGGACATCTATTCCAGTCCTCTTTTGGTGTACGATTTCCTGAGGACTCTTGGGCTCATGGACCTGGTCTAGCCTGCGGCTAGACAGGAGGAATTAGTCAACAACAACAACAACGGTTGCATTGGTAAGCAATCGCGTAGCTTTTAATCGGCAGTTGAGGGATTAATTATGAATATAAGTGTTCATTTTTGTATACAATTTTATATATGACAAGCCCATGGGGTCATTGGTAATTATTAATGTTGTTTTTAACTAAGTATTGTTAAATTAATTATAAAATACATTGCGCAGTACTGATACATTTATAAGTGTATTATATCAGTGTGTAAATGTGTTTTTATTTTTTATTATGTCAGATTGTGTTTTGTTTGTTTACTTTCAGTAAATTAATATTTTTCGATTTTTCAATATGCTCGCGCTTCACAGTTTGAGAGACGCTGTGATAGAAACGTATGCCTCTTAATTCTCTTTTGTATTTTCTGTCTACTGTTAATAAATGCTTTTTATTTGACTTGTAACCTTTTTTATCACCTTTCGTGCTCATAAATACCGAGATAACTTTTATTCTTCAAAAACGTTAAAATTTGTGCAGATATTATTTAACCATATACATCCAAAGGTTAATTATATGAATGTTATGTCAATTTTATTTTATGAAATTGAATCTCACTGAAATCAAACAATAAATTAGCGTAGAGTGAAAGTCCAATTTTAAGTCAGGACTAAATGATTTTTGAGTAAGTAACAAGTAAATTAATCCCCATCCTTCGCACAGCATCAACAATTTTTAAAATTGGACGTTAGCCGTCAAAAGTCCTGAGTTGAAGACTCTTTCTCCGAAAAGGGCGATGTAAAATGATGACAGTTGCTGAGTTTTAAATTTAATTCGGAATGAAAGTTCTCCTATTGTGTACGATATGGAAATTATCGAAGTGTGGCATAAAATGAACAAGAATCAACCTCTTCAGAAACCTGATTTCTTCCTCTTCTACATCTTACTACGTAATTTTAAATACAAAAAAAATTCGTATTACTTGATAAAAGGAGTTTCAATTCCCACTGAATTAAATGTACAGTATCTCCCTTTTCATAATTGATCACATTTAAGCTCTATATAACCAACGATTATTTGCCATTTCCAACGCAAATCTTCCATTGCGTTACTACTGATTTGTTCTTGCATCATGCCAGTCAAAATTATTGTTTCAGAAATGTGTCTTAGTAGTACATACACATCAGTTGCAAACTTTTGATAAGTCTATGATTAAATTTAAGGTTAATAAATTATAGTTTAAAAAAACTAAAAAACTCCCTTTTATATTTAATCAAACTAAGCTACAACTTAATCTTTCAGTCGCCAAATCTGGAAATGGAATCTGAAATTAGTCGCCAGATACAGGATGGGTTCTGAAAACGGGAAATCGTTAATCATGATATTCCTTATTAGGACAATGAAACAAAATTATTAAATTATTGTATTGCCGTTGATCCTGGACAAGTGAGCAAAATTTCGAATTAATCTGACCTTTTGAAGTTGGTAAAAGTTGAGTTCAAAGATTCTGTTTCCTACAAGTGAAGCTTTTAAAAGGGTGTTAAAAAGGATTTGGTTTTTCAAAAAAAGAAACTTAATTTCTTGAACTACTTAAAGAGATTTATTCAGTGAACTTTTACCCATAAAATATGAAAAACCTAAGCGAATCTCAAAACGGCAGGATTGCTTGTACTTACTTTTATAATAGAAGTAAGTGTGGTGGTAGGAGGGGGATTAGTAGGGTAGGCACAATTAGGCTGGCAAGCAAGTATGCAGGTAGAGAAAAGGAATGATTGATTCTTTATTCTTACTAATTTTGGTTATTATCCTACAAATATATAGATTGACCTTATCTTAAATTAAACCAAATCAGTAATAAAAGCTTGAATCTTAGTATTCGGTTTCCGTAATTAATTCCTTAATCCCTATTCTTGAGGAATATTCTCGAGTATCTGCTAAAACCAGAATTGATTATTAAGATGTGATTCTAGGATTAAACACCGCAATATTTGTTTCAAAAATTTAACAACAATGAAAAATTAATTAACTCTCGAATCTTATTCACTTCGAACAGTGGTGAAATTAATTTCCTATTTGCTTCCCTTTCTTGAAAGATAACACAGATCAATAATTAGGTTTTGATTTGTTGAGATTACAATCACCTTTATAAATAGATAATATTTATGATATTTAGTGTCACTTAGATTAGAAAATGCATATAAAATTGTTTTAAGAATATTATCACAATAAAAATTTATTTAAGTACAATATTTTCACAAAAAATGAACTTAGAGTGACAAATTTTCAAAATAATCTCCTTTTGTGAAAAATGCTTCTTTAATAATAATATTTTGCCTGTATATAGCTCTGACCTCTGTGCAGAGGCTGAACTAGAATTTTTGAAATATATAACTTAGAAGTGGGTTTATCCATATTTTACGACAACAGAGAGAAGAAATTTTAAAAAAAACGCCGGTGATTATTTCAATTGGTTGTAACTCTGAAAATAATGTGAATTTTTTCAAAAATCCTAATTCAGACTCTCTGCAGATGTCTTTACTCTATATAAGCAAAATATTATTATTTTAGAAGCATTTTTTATAAAAGGAGAACATTTTGAAAAAGGTTATTCTAAGTTAATATTTTGTCAAAACATTGTATTTAAATATTTTTTGTCAAAATGTCCTTAAAACAATTTTATACATGTATTCAAATCTAAATGAAACTAAAATATCATGAAAACTATCCATTTATGCGCTTTTTTAAAATCACGGTTCCGAACGTAGTCGAATACCTTAATAATAAGAAAAATTAAACATTTCATTCTTTAAAGAAATTATAAAACTGAAGTTTTCAAAATAAATATTAAATTATATATTTCTTGTAAAATCCCTTAATCCCATTTTAATAGTTTTTCACAAGAATAGATAAACAATAATTTTATAACTCCTGTGTAATCTTAAATTTGACAAAAATCACCCTAGATAATTCAATGGCAAAGCAATATGGTTAACAAAATCAGAGTTTAATAATCAGATACTACCATTTTGATAATTCATTTACCTTAGAGTATATATAATAATCCCCTTACATCAAATCTAATGCAAAATCCTCGTTTTGCTGGGTGGAAGAGTAAGATATGAATGTTTCAGCTAAGAACCACCCTTATTATCTGACCTGTGATATAAAATTAAGAATTCTGTCTCGAATTTGTGATAAGCTATTTACAATTACAATGTCACTTTGATTAATCCATTTTTTATAATCTACAAGAAACACAATTCAATTTCATGATGATTAATTGTTTGCATTAAATTAAAGAACATTAGATTTATTGCATTAATTAAATTTATGTCATGTGACAACTTATTCATCCCACGGAGAAGTTCTTGATAAAATACATACCATAAATTCTTAAAAGGTGTAAATGAATTTTTTTAATTATTTTTCCTTGCTTCATGAAAAAATGTCTAGATTACTAAAGATATCGCATTCAAGTAGTTACTAGTTTCGAATAAGTGAAATAATTGTTGCATCCAAAGCTTCATTTACTTACAAGATTTATTGCAACGACTATTACTTTAAGAATTCAGAGAATTTTCTACAGATACCAATTAACTCAATTAATTATTTTGTTAATTAACCTCTGTTGTGCTTTTTTGGCAATTTTTCTTCGAAGACGAAATTCTGCACCAAGATTCTCTGCAAGAAACCCTTACATACTAATGCCGCGTTGCGTGGTTAGGCATTCTTCACTACAACACGGTTGAATTAAATAACAATAACATGTATTAACTTTAAAGATTAAATAAGCAATTAAGAGGTAAGCTTTCAAGAACTACAACACATGGAACCAGGCACGCTACAATAATAACAGATCAATTCAGTTCAGTTTTGGAGTCGTTATGTTGAGCTGTAAGGACGCTGCATACTCCCCTTCCAGTGTCAACGATACCTAGTTGGAAGATGAACTTTGCGACCAGAACGTGTAGATCGCTGGGTAGGCGTTGAAGCTGTCGGATCAGATTCCACAGTAGCAGGTGTTGAAGCTGTTGCATTAGGTTCCACAGTAGCAGGTGTTTCATTCTTGGTTTGAGGTAGTTGAAAGTCCTCAGTGTTAAGAAAGAAGGCAGGTTTGCATCTATCAATAGATACAGATACCCGTTTACCATTGATGTCAAGGAAAAACACTTTATCCTTCCTTTGTAAGACTTTGAAAGGGCCATCATAGGGTTGTTGAAGTGGACGACGTAACATGTCTCGGCGAAGAAAAACATGTGTTGCTTCCAACAGTCCTGGATGGATAAAAACTGGACGTTTGCCATGGTGTTTTGGTGGTTTAGGGTGAAGTGATTGTGTGCATGTGAGACTTAAGTTTCGAAACAAAATTCACAACATCATCGTCTGGCTTGGAAGAGTCAAACATCTCCCCTGGCAGTCGAATAGTGGTCCCAAAAACTAATTCAGCTGGGGAACACAGAATATCTTCTTTAAGAGAAGCTCGTAGACCTAGTAAGATGATAGGGAGTACTTCTGTCCAACGCTCAGTAGCATGGCATTTGATTGCACTTTTCAATGGGCGGTGCAATTCTTCGATCATCCCATTAGCTTGAGGGTGGTATCCAGTTGTACGACACTTCTGAACACCAAGTAGTTTGCTAAGAGCTTTGAAGAGCGAGGACTCAAACTGCCTGCCCCTGTCGGTTGTGAGAATTGCAGGAGTTCCAAAGCGAAACACCCAAGAGGAAAAGAAGGCCTCAGCCACAGTCTCAGCAGTTATGTCTTTGAGAGGTTGGGCCTCTGGCCATTTCGAAAAACGGTCAATCATTGTCAGGCAATAGGTGTAGCCATTTGATGGAGGTAGAGGTCCAATGAGATCCAGATGAACATGATCAAAACGTTGGGAAGGTTCTTGAAATGATGAAAGTGGTGATCTAGTATGACGATGAATTTTGGATTTTTGGCAAGCTAGGCAGTGTCTTGCCCACTTAGCTACATCTGATGAGATTGATGGCCAAACAAAACGCTGCTTCATCAAATGCACTGATCGACGTATGCCAGGATGGGATAAATTATGCATAGCAGAGAAAACATCTTGGCGATGCTGTTTTGGGATGTAGGGTCTGGCTGTGCCCGTTGATAGATCACACATAATTTCAGTAGACGAATTGGGAAAAGTTACCTTTTTGAGTTCCAAGGAAGTTCCAGATGCTATTAGGGTGTGAATCTCCTGATCAGTCTGTTGTGTCTCAGCAATACAGTCATAGTCAATTTGACTTGGGAAGGTGATTGCAGAAACACGAGAGAGAACATCAGCAGCAATATTGTCAGATCCTGGAATGTGTACAATATTTGTGGTGAACTGAGAGATGAAATCCAGCTGACGGATCTGCCGTGGAGAACACTTGTCACTTTTTTGCCTAAAAGCATAAGTGAAGGGCTTGTGGTCAGTAAACACTGTGAAATCTCTAGCTTCCAGCATATACCGAAAGTGTCGGATAGCCGAGTAGATAGCAAGGAGTTCACGGTCGTAGGCACTGTAAGACTTTTCAGATGAAGTAAGTTTTCTGGAAAAGAAAGCCAATGGCTGTAGCTCAGAGTCCACAACTTCGTGAAGTGCACCTCCTATGGCATAATCAGAGGCGTCCACATGATGAGCAAGCGGGGCAGAAGGTGAAGGATGAGCAAGAAGTGCAGCATCAGCAAGAGCTTGTTTACACCTCTGAAATGCTGTAATTGCCTCAGAAGACCAGTTTAAAGGCTTTGAGTCCTTCTTACCTTTAGAACCTTTTAAAAATTCACTTAAAAGATACTGTTGTTCAGCTGCTTTGGGCAAGAAACGTCTATAAAAATTTAACAGTCCTAAAAATTTTCTCAGAGAGCCAACAGTCTCTGGTTGTTTGTAATCAAGAACTGCTTGAACTTTGTCAGGCAATGGCTTAATGCCATCAGGAGTGATAAGGTGGCCAAGGAAAATGAGTTCAGTCACACCAAATACACATTTAGAGATATTTAGTTTTAAACCATATGAGCTCAGTCTTTGGAATATAATTCTTAAGTGAGAACGATGCTCCTCGGCATTTTCACAAAATATCATCCAAGTAGACAAAACAAAAAGGAAGTCCTCTTAGTACTTCATGCATGAATCGCATAAAGGTTTGTGGTGCATTCACAAGGCCAAAACACAAATGGGTATATTCGTAAAGACCCCATGGAGTTGTTACAGCTGTCTTAGGAATATCACACTCAGCTATAGGGATTTGGTGGAATGCCTTAAAAATGTCTATTTTGGAAAATATCTTCTTGCCATGTAGTGCATGAGCAAAGTCATTCAAATAAGGCATGGGGTAGCTGTCAAACTCAGTAACAGAATTCAGCAGCCTGTAATCCCCAACAGGTCTAACTGTAGAGTCAGATTTGGGCACAACATGAAGAGGAGAACTCCAGGGACTTTTGGAAGGTCTAATAATGCCTTGAGCAAGAAGAAATTCAAATTCTACCTTCACTGCATCATACAGTTTAGGGTGTAGCCTTCTAGGCCTGGCAGTAACTGGTGGGCCAGTAGTAATAATATGGTGGACTGTACCATGTGATGCTGATTTGGAAATTAAAGAAGGGTTGCTGAGGTCTGGATATTCCGATAAGATGCTTTTAAAACTAATGTTTGCATCTACAGTGAGGATTTAGGGCTGTACAATATTTGAAAAAACACAAGAAGTGAAAAGAGAAGTTTCCACATCCACCAACCTTTTTTTCTTAAGGTCGATTAAAAGGTTGAAGTACTTTAGAAAATCAGCACCAATTATAGGAGATGATACATCAGCCATTATGAAAGTCCAGATAAAAGGTCGCCTCAGACCCAGGTTCAGTTCTTTACGGACCATACCATAGGCTGGAATTTTGGTATTATTAGGAGCAAATAAGGAGAAGTTAGACTGAGGTGATTTATTCATAGTTGGAGAAGGTGGGATGACACAGATTTCACTTCCAGAGTCTATGAGGAATTTCTGGCCAGACTTGCGGTCTAATAAAAATAACCGGCTGGTATGTTTCGAGGGCTCTGCCATTCCAGCTATGACAGAGCTTACTCGGTTTTTTTGCACAAATGCACAAGGTGAAACACACTTGCGGGCCTGCTCTTTATAACGGCGATGATAGTAGCAGATGCCACTTCCTCTATTGACACTCCTAGAGCGTGAATGTGATCTCCGGCGGTCAGAACTATATCGTTGGTGGCGAGAGGAATTGCGCTCTCTTGTCAGTTCAGCAACTTGTAGAGACAGCTCTTGGATCTGCCTGGCGAGAGAGTCCATGTTTGGCTGAACACTGCATGAAGATGACTGGGATGGTGGAGGAACAATTGTGGCAGCACAGATAGTTGAGGATGAACCAACAACCTCAGAAACCTTATCAGCGATGATAGCAAGTTTATCCAAAGGCTCTGAGGATGCAGATAAAACAGTCTGGATATGTGGTGGCATTCTTTGAAGCCACAAACTTTGCAGAAAGTCATCCTGGAGTTGGCCATTAGACAGCTCTTTCATTTTTCGCAACAGGTGGCTGGGCTTCTCATCTCCTAGCTGAAGGTCAGTAAGCAGTTTCTTAATTTTTTGAGTCTCCGAGTCGCTAAATTGGGTGATGAGCCGCTGCGAGAGAGTGTGATATTTGTCACTGTTCGAAGGGCTTAACACAATGTCCGACACGTAGGAGAGAGTTTCAGCATCCAGGTTCGCAACCAAAGCAGAATACTTAGTATCATCACTGGAGATACCACTGAATGTGAATGCATGGTCGCATTGCGCAATCCATAGACGAACGTTGGATTTCCAAAACGGCGGCAGCCGCAACGCAATACGAGCGACTTCAACGGTTTCACTAGTTATATTGTTGAATAAGCAGGAAGCTAAACGAATCTCCGAGCAGATGCTTCAAGTGGCCTTGAGAAGGAGAAAAAAAAATATTTCGCTACGTACTGATCATCCGTAGTAGAAGAATTTGTATTGCGTTCGCCAGTAGAACAGAATAGCTTACGTGTTTTTAAGTCCAAAAGGGGTCACCACTGCCGCGTTGGGTGGTTAGGCATTCTTCACTACAACACGGTTGAATTAAATAACAATAACATTTATTAACTTTAAAGATTAAATGAGCAATTAAGAGGTAAGCTTTCAAGAACTACAACACATGGAACCAGGCACGCTACAATAATAACAGATCAATTCAGTTCAGTTTTGGAGTCGTTATGTTGAGCTGTAAGGACGCTGCACTAAGCACAGATTTCTGATAGCCAATTTAATCTTGCATTCAACTTCTGTCTGAACTTTTCATTTTTTATGATTTCAAACTTCTCGGTAATTAAACTCTTTCAGTGTTTTTAGGAGATTTAATAATTTTATTTGACGAAAAAATAAGGAGCGACAATCATTTCTTATTTATGAGATTCATTTTTCTCACAAATAATTAAATATTTCTAAGACAGCCGTAATTCTGACAAGGGGAGGTCACGACTAAGAAAATTCATTTGTGGACTAGACTTTGTGTAACAGTAATACTGCTATAGGGTATTCAAACCCCCAATGTGATTCCGTCGAATGGCCAGCCAATTCCGAGAAAACAGCGTTCGAAATTCATACTAAGTTTATATACAAGTTATTTTCTCCCCTGTACATCGTCGTCGTGACGTGATCGTCAGCGTATTTGAGTACCATTCAATGGACCGAGGTTCTATTCCCGCGAGTGCCAACTTCGTTTTTATTTTTTTTTCTGAAATTTATTTTATTATTTATTTTCAGAATTAAATAATTTTATTTTTTAAAAAAGATTCACATCGATTTTTAAACGATATTCTATATAATTATAGTAACTATTTCACTTTTTTAAAGCACAAATACAACTGATATATGGAATAACTACAATTACTTCTGTCATTAAAATCTAAATAATTGTATTTTTAAAATTATTCCGTATACCTAAATGGCCATAAAATTTTACTTCCGTTTTTAACAAAGCGATTTTGTTCAAGAAAAAAGGCAGCTGTTTTTAAAGTGCAGGTGTTATTCTTTTAAGAACAAAAAATTCTTTTAGAAACAAAGAATGCTCCAATAAAAGGAGAAATCATTATGATAACGGATTTTGATTTACAATACAACTTTGTTAGTTTATTTCTAGAATTTTAAGAGAGTTTGTAGTGTTTCGATAGATATTATTTTACATATATCACATATAATATAAATAGTTTGAATATTTTATATTGAAGATGTCTGTGAATAAAGATATTTTTTATGATATAATTACCACTCAGGTTCTTGTATATAATAAAAAAATATATAGAAGACACAGTTAACTTTTTACTTATATTTATTTAACTTTATTTATTATAATTTAATTTATTTTTACTTTTTAATTATATTTATTTAGCTTTATTTATTATTATTTAATTTATTTTCACTTTTTATTTATAAGTATTATTATCATAACACTATTAGTTGTTTTGTGTTTTAAAAAAGTAAAACAATTTCTATAATTATATAGAATATCATTTAAAAACCAGTGAATCTTTCTTAAAAAATAAAATTAGTTAACTCTGAAAATAAGTAATTACATTGGGGTTTGAATACCCTATAGCAGTACTACTGTTACACAAAGTCTAGTCCACAAATGAATTTCCTTAGTCATGCCCTCTCCTTTTGAGAAAAATTTATTTTGAAAAAAATTGATTAAGTAAACAAGTCTAAATAATCAGTTTGGAAAATAATGTGAAGACTATTCTATTTTTATGCATTTAAAATCCAATTTTACAGTTGTGTTTTCTTGATGAAACTTGTAGAAAAGTGTGCTTCAAGTTCTCAGTGTGCCATTTCTTTCTCTGTATACTTTCTTTTTCTCTTAGCTAGCATGTCATGAGTTCGATCCTTTGTGCCACTTAAGACCCGCCGTGTAGAGAAGCTGATTCTCGTTAAATCTGTCGAGGCTCGAAGTCTTCTTGTTGATTTGGTGTGGAAGTTCTAAAAAAGGGAAAGGCACCAGCTCAAGAGTCATCTTCGTCATTTAACCATGGTTCAAAATTACAAGGTTTGCCAATAGTACTAATGTTGATTTCTATTTCAACATTCATTAACACTCCCTCTTTTTTCTATTCATTGCTGATTATTCCTCAAAAGTTCAGACTTTCCCTTTACATTTTTTTCAAATTATTTCAGCGTTAAACATTTGCCTTCCAACTTATAAAACACAAGAATATAAAACGATCTCTTATAGTTTAGCTATTTTTAAGATCAGAAAAATAATAATATAGGAAAGTATACTAAAAATGCACCAATTTTTTAGGTAACTCATATATTTTAGATAATTATTTGATTACAGCAATGTGTTATAAAACATTTTTTGCAGTATATGTGTAGAGAGAGAGATTTAGATTTAGATTTTTACATTTGAACATTGTATATGTAAAAGTACATCGTCATTTAAATTAAAACCAGAAAATGAATGTTTGTAAATTCTTTCTACATTTTCAATTGACAGAAGACAATTAAAATTGGTGAACTTCACTTTTATAGTTTGTTTTCTGCCCGATTCACAGAAATTCGAGCAAGTTAGTTTGGGAAAATCAGACTATTCGGAATTATCTGAGTAAGAATTCGTTCAAGAAATTCACCCATCCAATTACAATCATACATGATCCCAGCATCAGAAAACCTTTTCCAAGAAGATATATAAAAGTCTAAAAGAAATTTATTATCCAGAGCCCACAAGTTAAACCAAGTTAGCCGCAGCAATTAATGATATAATATAAGGAAAAGGAATAGAGTCAATATTTTATCCGGTTTTCAATTTTTATTAAATGGAACTATCTGTTTGCCTTAGGAAAAGGAAAAAAATAACATGAAATACAAAAAGTTACGAAGGGGATCCAAGTTCATTTCAACCAGAAATGAAAAATATGAAAAAAGTATTTGCTCGTTTAGTAACAATTCTGCAACAACTTTATGTATGAGTACTTATATATATGAGGAACGCGTCTAATTTCTTTTACCAGTCTTACTTTCGGTAATTCTAGTTAAAAAAAAAAAAAGCTTGAATTATTTTTGACAAGCTTTCATAACGCGAACCAATATGAGCTAGAAAAATGAAGTAACTCATTATTTCCTATCGTTATGAGATATTTTAGTTTCGGTATTTGTTTAGTCATAATTTGTGGGTGAAATTTTTGTACTAGATCAGGAGCCTTCGGGTATGTGAATGGAGTAATTATAATTAATTATCTTCTCCGAAACTAGTTTCTTTTTTTAATTTGGCGTAATTGGATTTCTCTTCATTCTTTGATTCGATATTTTTTATTTCCTATTTTCTCCCCATAAAACAGGATAATTTTTATTTCTGCGTCCAGACGGCTATACGAATATGTTCTCGTTAATAAATAAATAATGTTTTAAGAACAGATTTTGAATAACAAAAAAAAATAAAACTGTCATTTATTTATCTTTTTATTGTCTGGTTTGTATGAGTTGTAAAAAGATTTATTTTTCACTCACAGAAATTGTTGAGGTATTCTTAATATACGTAGATAAATACCTTATTGGATTACCTTTCTTAATAAATACCTTATTGGATTGTTTTAACCAGCTTTGAAAATTAACCATCATCAAAATGTGAAATACAAAATATATTTTTTGTACAAATTATGCATTATTTTATATATTTGGATAAAATGTGTTAAAAATTTAGCCAAAGGTCAACAAATTATTGTTTCTAAATTAAGAATATATTTGCCTTTTTTTTCGCATACATTCTATCTTTTTTGAAATTATTTTGTCGTTAGCTGTCGCATATTTATTTAAATTATTTCCTTTGTTTTTCTTCCTACCAAATTATCCATGTCATTTTATTTTTAATATTACTCCTATTGTTATTTTTATGAATTACATCTTACAACTTTTATTTTATTCATTTAGTTTTTAATATATTTTTTTTTTTTTTTTTACCTCCGATTTCATTTATTTCTTAAATATATTAATGACTGGTAATGTTTTTTGTTATCATTGTAAAACCTCTCAAGGCTCAGAAGGGATTTCAAATGATTTTTTAATTTAAATTAATTATGTCATTCTTATATTTTTATTTGATACTATGTTTAAATTTAAGTGAAGTAAAGGAAAAAAATTTGTATCTTTTCCTCAGAGAAATTACGTAAGATATTTTCAGTTGAAACAGTTATAAATCATATATTTTGTTGTAATGATTTACATTTTATACCTTTAGTGAAATGTTTATCTAAAAGCATGAAAACAGATTCAATAAATTATTGAAACTCCTTAAATGAAAAAAACTAAAGGTATTTTAATTTTTATAAATTAATAGTATAAAGTACACTGGTGTGCAAAAATTAAGGACGAGAGTTAAGGAAATAGTTTAATAGTAATAAATATCATTCTTCGTGTCACCAAATTTAAATAACATTTTCCTTTTTTTAGATTTAAATTTTTTTTTTTTTAGATTTTCTTCGTTTGGAGCGGTCACACCTCGTATGACGTACAATATAAGAAAACGAAAGGTAGCAAATCTGTGCACTATTAATTTGCACTCGGGAAACTGAGGATGAAATTTAAAGTAGAAAGACTTATAGTTACACTTTTGAAATTATAATTTAGATTGCATTTAAAAAAACAAATTTTGGAAGCAACTTTAAGAAATTCTTATTGATTCTGAAATGAATTTTCTTGTTCAGTGATTTTATGCATTTTAAATGAGAAAAAAAGTTATTTAATCTAACTTTTTCTTTTTTAAAAAAAGCATTATATAATTTAAATTTATAAAAAAAATTTAATTGGATTTTATCTGGGAATACTTCCTATCTTTCATTTAACATATATATGCATGAATATTTTTTGAAACCTAGTGAAGTGTATACCAATATAATTTGATTAAATTTGTTTGTTGCATAGATATTGAAATTTGTGATTGAAGATACTTTTGCGAGTAATATTCAGAAAAAAATATGATTACATAATACATTATATTAAAATATTTTATATATTATGAATCATTTATAACTAAAAAATATCCATTTAAGAAATGCAAAGGCAATTTAAGTCGTATAAATAAATTTATAATTTTTTTAACTTGGATCAAATTTAGCCCTATACGTACACTCGCGCAGTTATTAATTTTTGTAACAATGTGAAAATATATATGAAAAAAAGTCCAAAAGAAAACAAAAATTTTGCAATTAACCTTTAATATATTCAATAAAAATGCATCAAAATAACCAATAAATTTAAATTTCTGATAATAGTCGCATAAAAATAAACACTTTTAATTTTACAAGAAAATAAAAAGCCCTTGTTATTAAAAAAAAGCTTTTTTTCTCACACGCATTTTTTTAACTGTATTGAAAATTTTCCTTTCAGATTGCTTTTAAAAATAAATCATTCTTTTATATGGAAATAATTTTTTTCTGATATAATTGCTAATTTGAAAAAATAACGTTACCTCAAAAAGTTTTCTTTGTATCACTTTCTACATATAAAGAGAAAATCGAAATTGAATAGGGTTTCTTTCCTTCAATTTTTTCACAAATTTAAAAAGATTTTTAAAAGTAGAATCTTATGTACGTATTTCTATTTTATTCCAACTATATATTTTCGTCTCAACTCGCTATCATTAGAACTGAATCAATTTAATTTAAAAATGTAAAAATATTATTTAAAATAATCACCCGAAATATAATAAATACAATGAAAAAAAATTCTTATTCGGAAAACAATATTGAAATCATTTATTACCATTATATATAAAAAAAATTTAATACAATCTTTAATAGACTTAGCTTCTTTCATACGAAATAAGTGTGTACTTTCTGTCATGTTAAATAAAGAGTATAATATAAAATCATTTGATATTTTTTATCAATGATATATTACCCTGTGTATGGGGTGTACTGCGATAGCAAGTACGTGTACATACATGCATATATATATATATGCATAAACACTTAGAGGTCAAATTATTATGATCACTTGACACTTATACTATGATCTGCCATAACTTCACGTTGTTTCCACTAAAGAATGAGATTATTATTAACAAATAACATAAAATTTTATAAATTTTAAGTCATTTCCAACTTAGTTCTACAAAAATTTTATTTTAGTTACTTTTTATCCAATAATTACAATTAGTATTAATATGTATATTCATATGACAGAATCACAATATTAAGTGGCAATTAGTTTTTATTCATTATTATCAAAGTATCGTATTGTCACCAAAAACAATTGTGTATATAAAATTTCACTTCAACTGAATGCATTAAAACGTGCGAAAAAAAATCTTTTAAAGTTTTAACCTAAGTCGCTAAATATGAAGCCAACGTGACTATATCCGTAATTCTTTACATAATTAGTTTCAGTAAATTAATTCTAATTAGCTATAATTAAATTAAAGTATTGTCACCCAATTACGTATAGAAAATTTCAGCTCAAATGAGCTCGTTAAAATGTGAGGGGAAAAAATTTTTAAATTTTAACACAAGTCGTCAAAATGGTCGCTAAGCTGCCAAAAATGATGCCAACGTGGCTGTATCTGTAATTCTTTGAATAATTAGTTTTAATCAATTAATTTTATTAAGTATAATTAAATTAACGTATTGCCATCCACAATAACCATGTATATAAAGTTTCAGTTCAATTGAGAGCTTTAAGATGTATTTTATTAGCAATTGAAAATTTGAACAAGATATAGGGTGATTGTGAACTAATAGGGAAATTGAAAAAGGAATGCACAGGAAGCAACAATTGCACTGTGTTGCTTGCAAAAACATACGGAAATTTTGAATGGGAGTGTTTGTATTTGCTCGAAACTTTAGAAAAAGTATCAACAAAATGTTTGTGCTTGAAAAGCTTTCAAGAGCAGCAGTTATTAATGTTTACAAAGAGTGGATTACTAAGAAGAAAACCGGGTATCAACGTCAGGTTTGTGGCCGTCACAGGCAACTGAATGCTAGCTCGGAAAGGAGAATTGCGAAAGTGATCCAATCCAACAAAAGAGTAACCATACATCAAATTGTGGGGAATCTTAATCATGAGCAACTGTGTGTGTGCGATCATTTCAGAATGAGCTGTTTGCCGCACATAACACCGTATAGGCTATGAAAGCCGATGACCTGTTCGAAAGCCTTTACTGTCGGCTTCGAACAAGATCAGACATCTCCAGTTTGCAAAGAAGCACAGGGATTGGACATTTCAAAGAACTATAACAGTTCAAGGAATAAGGTTTTCAATTACGTCATGTAGATGGCCGAGTGGGAATATAGAGAAAGAAGAATGAAAATACGAACCATATCTGAATTGCTACAACTCTTAAAGCTCGTGAAGGCAATATTATGTTTTGGGATGTTATCTTGGCATTGCACGGATCCTTTGATTCACGTTGAAGAATGTCTGTATGTCTAAAGGCATTTATCGCAGATGAGGTACACTCTGTTATGTTAATAACAAGGTCTGATGGCCGGGGAATGTATATTTTCAGCAGGACAATACTCCGGCTGATCTGGCTTTATTCGCAAATGGTTTTAAAAGCATAACAGAGACTAACTTGTTTAATTGGCCTTCACATTTGCCAAATCAAAATTCAATAGAGAGTCTCTAGGATGAGATCCATCGAATTATCAGGAAGATGTATTCAGTACTATCCAATCTGAAGGCATTATAAATTATAATTTATCGAATGTGGTCTCAGATTTTCTGATACCATCTACCAACATCTCATCGAGTCCATATCAAGAAAAATCTATACAATATGAAAGGGGAAAGGAGGTTCAAAATTGTATTGAAAGTATGGTCATAATAATTTGGGCACTTTCAGATAATGCGTGCGTGCGGGCCGGTCCGTGTGCGTGTGTGAGTGTACGCTCAACTTTGTAAAATTCGTTTAATAAGACTAGTGTTTAAATTTTCCATCGCACAATATTATGTTTAACATCTGACTTCTCAGGAAATAGAGACGAATAAAATAGAACTTTTATATTATTTGTAGATTAAATTTATTTTCTTTCCATATTTAAGTTAAACTGTAATACACTGATTTTAGATTATAATACTTAGGTTTAAATGTAATACTTTATTCTAACTTTAAAATAACTACAACTTTAAAAGGAAAGTATTTTTCTCCACATCTGCATGATGAAATTTTCAACTGTCATTAGAGGTTTCTTTAACTGTAGATTTTTATAAAAAATTTTTGCTACTTAAATAAAGCTTCTCCAAAACCCTGTGTAATACATAGAAAAAATATCCATTAAAAAGTCCTGTATTTTTAATCTGGCTTAATATTTTAGCATTAATGTAATTTATGCTTTATAAAGATCCAAAAAATTACTTGTAACAGGATTAAGTTATACATATTTCATTAAAGAGCTGTCATTTTTGAATTTCATATATTAATCAAAAGTGAAAACATGGCTTAATTTTAATTGTTGATGCAAATTGATATTCATTGTTTTAACCTTTCTGTAATTAATTGAAAAAATACAGTAAGCCTCGAGTCCAAGCTTTTCATCAATGCCTGGAAACTATTTTTAAATAATGTGATAATATGTATTAAAACTCCTATAGATCACATCTTGAATTCTTGGAAAGAATTTTAATCCTGTGAAATTTCTAAAGATCTCAAATAAAGAATATCGTATTTATCTGAACCTAATAAAAAGAAAATGTTAAAAAAATAATTAAGGTTTGTTGTTAGATCAAGAGAGTTCCCCCCTTCAAAATATTTATAAATATTTTAAAAATCTAAAACTCCCATCAATCAATTACTAACATTCACAGAAAAAGTTTTTCAAACATAAAAAGGGCAAAAAAGTTAAGCTGTAAAGAAATCTTCAATAATTTTGAGAAGATAGGAGGTGTTTTATTTTATTCTAATAAATATGATAATCTAGCTTTAAGAAGGCAATTATAAATTCATTAAGGTTAACACTATATTCAAAATTTAAAAACTTTGAAAATTAAAATTATTGGAAATATATTTCAAAAACACAGAATTTAATCTCACTTTTAAATACTAAGAAATCTCTATTTTTTTAACTAAATTACATTTATAACATGAAACAAATTATTTAAATTTAAATTGCTTAAAAAATACAATCACTGATCGTAATTGATAAAAAAAACTCAGAAATTAATTTCATTTAAGTGTTAAAAAAGTCAATTTTCAGTTTGTGAAGTTGTTTCATTATAGTAATTAATTAATTGTATAGTACAAGACTCTTTATTTACATTTCAAACTCGTATTAACTTAATATAGGGATGAAGGCTAATTAGATATTAATATTTACTAATCTTCTCTCTCAAATTAATTTTATAATAATTTAGTTAATGAGATAGGATTGAAATACCTCCAGCTTGCATATGTACATAATTTGATTATTAATACATAACAGAACTTTAATAAACTGCTTCATATAATTAATTATATGTGCTCTGTTTTAAATCCATGACCTGCACATTTTTAGATGTTTTCTATATCCATAAAATAATATCTTTAAAAGGAAAAAAATCCTATTTTTAAATTTATTTCCAATGTATGATGTTTTGGCACAGCATTCTTCATGTTTGCGTTAATCTACGTTCTATCAACAAACCAATAATCGAGCATCAGTAAAATTTGTCAAATAATCGATCTGTCATTTGTTAGATTTATGTGCTAAAAGTAGGAACCATTGTATTTGTATTTTTCTTAGATATTAAAATAATTGCAAAATATTTACTAAAAAATTTTGTTCCTTCTACTGTTTTAAAATTTTTTCTACTTAAAGAGAAATTGAGGAAAAGTTCTTTGTTATTATCAATTATTATACTCGGTTATTTTTGTTATTGATATTATCGGGTTGTTCACACACACACAGAAAGTAATTTCAATGTTCTTATGAATATTAAAGATCTTCTTATAGTGAATAAGCATTTTATTGAATTATATATTGCTCATTCTGGTCCAATACCTTTTGCCATCCTTCTGGCATTAGCATGATTCTGTGCTCACATTTTGCTCTTATTGGCCAAAAAAACCTGACACAGGGGGTTTTTGATCTCCTCATTTGAATTAAAGATTTTACCGTCTAAAACATTTTGTATAGACCGGAACAAATAATTATTAGAGGGTTCCAGATCTGGAGAACATTGTGGGTGGGGCAGCATATCCCATCCAAGTTCTACAAGCTTTGGTAAGTTGCTAAACTTGTATAAGGCTCACATTATCTTTGGCGGAACATTATACCTTTTCTATTGATAATCTCTCGCCTTTTCTATTTAAATGAATCATTGAATCATTTTTCAATTTCTACTATAAGCTCGCACTCTCTATATATTTATTTATTTGTCTTGATGGAATTTTCAATCGTTACTAAAATACATTTTAAAGCACTCAATTGAGCTGAAATTTTATATACATGATTATTTTGGATGACAATAAATAATTTAACTATAACTAATAAAAGTTAAATGATTAAAACTAATTATTTAAAGAATTACAAATACAGAGCCACGTTGGCGACTATTTTGGCGACTTGTGTCGAAACTTGAAAAGGTTTTTTTTTCTCACGTTTTAAAGCATTCAGTTGAACTGAAATTTTATATACACGATTGCTTTGAATGACAATAACATACCTTAATGATAATTAATAATATTAATTACCACTTAATGTTGTGTTTCAGTCATATGTACATACATTTTTATATTAATTGTAACTATTTAATAAAAAGGAGCTAAAATAAAATTTTTCTTTGTTGATCTAAGTAGGAATTGACTTTAAAAAGTTTTTATATTACTTGTTTTTCAGCTGATGACAATACGGGATTAATCGTTGTGTTGTCCTGTAGAAGTTAAAATAAAGCGATACTTTTGAAATCCCACCAAACAAAGGGCATCGCCTTTTTCATGAATATCACATTTCTAAGCGCTTTCATCCAGTTCATTATTTTAATCCATGACCTATTGCATTTAACATTGTTGTAGACAACCTATTTATTCTCCCCAGGAATGAAGCACTTCAAAAGCAAATCATTTTCTTAACATTTTAGAGGCAAATCTCAGACGTCAACATGACATCACAAATCTCTTTTCGAGTGTGAGGAACCCATACGTCGATCTTTGAGATTAAACCTAGGTTCATGAGCGCTTTTCAAATGATAATTAATGGTCAAATTCAATAAGTTTAATCTCTTAGTAAACTCATGAGTTGTTATTCTTTATTGTATCTCTCTTCAACAACTTCAACTGGAATTCCAGAACGTGGGGCGTCTTCAACAATCAACAACAGCCGGACCAAAATTTTGCAAACCAGTTTTAGCACTCACATTCTGTCAATACTTCTCCATGCCCATTCGGATACTATTTTTCTTGCTTGAAATGTACTTTTACCTTTTCGATAGTAAACAAATAAAATATGCCGAAAGCCAGCTCTTCACTCCTCATATTTGATAAGATAGAAACCAAAAACTACTACGTAGAATCAATCGAACTTTTTCACAAGCAATCCTTTTGGGTCAGTTGTCAAAAAATATAATGGCAATGTGGATAAAATATAAAATTGGATGTGAAAAATGCAATTAAGACTCCTGTTGGAAATAAATGAAACTACTTTTCGAACAACCCAATGCAATTTAAAAGAATATTAAAAAATAATCACAAATATTATTTTTTCACTTCAAAACAATACGTAGAAAATTACAGAAAATACGGTTCTAAACCTCGAATTATATTGAATTTTCCATTTTTCATTTGTATATATATGTATAATACTTTATGTTTAAAGTCCATTTATTTCTGTTTATATGACTAAAGCTAAAACTATAGTTATAGATTACATTATAAGATTTAATATTTTAACACTATAATATTTTCATATATTATATATAATATTGTATAGATTATGTTCTTATACATTGTAAATATCAACTGTATACATTATTTTTACATTAGTATTAATATGAATTAATTAATTTGAACATATTAATATTTAATTTATGTAATTTAATATTAATATCATATTTAGAAAAAATGGAAAAGTTTATCAAAAATTGTATTGATTACACTACAGCAGCGTTTCTAAAATAGTGAGGTGCACCCCTTTTAAGGGGGTAATAACCCTATGTGGGAAACGCGAGCATATCAAAGATAAAAGATTATTAAAAAAAAATTTATTTATTAAAAGGAAGCAAAACAAAATGCACATTTACAATTATATAACATACTTATAAATATATCAGTACTGCTCAATGTATTTGATAATTGACTTAAGTAAGAACTAGTTTAAGATGACGTAGTACGATTCTATTGACAAAAATCGGTCAAAAAATCAAATCTAATTTTTTAACCTAGATTATTCTTTATATTCTTTTCTATAACCTCACAAAATTTGAAACATCTAAGTTAAAAACTTCAGAATTATGGTAGTTTTAACGTTTCTTTTTATTCACATACCTATAGCAAATCAAAACTTTAAACTTACTTATTTCAGAAAGATAAAATAACCAGTTTGTCTTCATTAAAAATGCTAGAGCTTTTTTTCTATTGCGTCTAATGCTTTAATTTTTTTTTACCTATTTTTAATAGTACATGTAACAAAAGTTGGTATGTATTTTTGAATCAAAGCAATACGTATTTTTTTAAAAATAATTGAAATCATTATTTATATATTTTCAAGGAATTTTCAATAAGCATTTATAAAAAGAAGTATTGTACGAATATCAATCATGTTATTGCAAAATCCATACCAAGTGTTGTTATACATAGTTTGACGTACTTTTAAATCAAATGTTATGCGTGTACGTAAAATTTTGTAGGGGGGGAGTAGCATTTTAAAATCATACTTCACAAATTTTAAGTTTTTTCCTTAAAAAATTAAATGGCTAGCTTTTTATAAAATTTTGAGCACAAAATCTGTTTTACATAGTATAAACACATAGGAGGTAACCAAAAAAATTTTGAAAATCCGTAAATTAAAAATTTTTGCGTAAATTGTACCATGTCCCCTTAATACTAACTAGTGACTGTATGTATACAGTTAATACTTATCTTGATAATTTGTACGGTTTATAATTTAAATCGTGTTGTAGCTTTAGCTTCTAAGTACATTATTGAATTCAATACATTGTTATTATATGGAGAGGGCGTGATGAAAATTATTAATGAAAACTGGATCCCAAATGTTGAAAGTTTGTGAAGCACAGAATTACAGCACTAATTAAAATGGCAAGTATTTTCTCTCCAAAAAGAACCATTTTCTCCTAAAATGATTTTATCTATAAGTAAATAAAGTTTTACACAAAAATATACTGATTTAACCGAATCAATTCAATTAAGTTAATGTATTAATTTAGTAGGAAAAAAACACCCTCCATAGAGCAATGTCTTTCAATACAATGTGCCGAACAACGGTTGCAATTGAGGAATGCAACCTATGTGGGAAATTAACCTATAGACAGATCTGTCGTTATCTGTTAGTTGATTGAAGCTGATTTTGTCTCTGGTTTCGTTAGAAGGCGTCGAACCATTCCATTTGCTTATCTTTATCTTCTTCCTCAAACAGTTTCCTTTTCTTCTCGCTGTTTACATTGTTTCATCAAGTCAAATATCGTACTTTTCTTTCTCTCTCTTTTCGTGGAAGCCATTTTGTATTGATGGCTCTTCCTTATCAGTTAAACCAACCACGAAAATGAACCGTGCAAGAAACAATGATTAGTCGATGAAAGTAAATGAAAACATTGTAAAAGAGAGAGAAGTAGATACCGTGCTTTTGTTTTTGTGATAAGCTAAAAACCTTAAATGGTAAATGATGTGTTACTTTACTTGAAGTTGAATAATGAGTTATTTAATGGTTAAACCTTTTAACATTGGTTTTTGTTCGACAAAAACGAA